>CANNZV010000523.1:60601-327203 GCA_947561585.1 Caprella mutica
CTCATTGTGATGGTAAATTTTTTTCGAAATTCGACCCCTAACCCCCCTCAAAATGGGGTTGAAGTTGACCTCTGTTCGTGGACCCGGGGTTGGACCCTGGAACCCTCTGATCAAAACGGGACCCACATCACGTGAAAGATCCCAAAATTCCCTACAAGACCATACAAGTATGATTTTCATAGACCCAAACCAAGCTGAGCTACGCAATTCCGAAAATGTCAAATTTTTGCATTTCAGCCCCAAAATTTTTCCGACCTGAAATTTTTTTGTAATTTTTTCTCACGGAAATGGCATTCACGGCAAAATGGTTGGGTTAAGGAGGGAAAGTCATCTGGTCAAAAAGATGCGGGCACATTTTCCACATTTAAGAACAGTTAGCACGTACCACATTTCCTCCCCCAACTCCTTCTATGGCGGTTCCCCCAGCACCTATAAAATCACTCACTTTTGTCTTGAGGTCGTGTAGCTACGACCATGGTCGACACACAGATTTCTCATACCTGGAAATGGATACGTCTCAAAATTGTCTACACGACACAACAATCCACAACTCTCTACTTCTACCAGGGGAGGAGCTATAAGCTCTACAAAATAAAATTGAAATTCACGAAATTCAAAAGCCGAAATTTAAAAAAAAAAACAGAACTGAGGCCCTGTGGAGACCCCAGTGCTCTTTCATATTCCAAAAGGGCCTAAGCTTTAGACCCAAAACTGTAGGAGGAGATGAGATTTCTAACTTTAGTTGCACTGTTTATATATTTACTTAGTTTTTCCCAAGGAAAAAGCTGAGAGTCAGCGCACACCACACACACACGAATATCGCAAGCTCCCCCCCATGTATCGTTGGCATGGACGGAGGTTCCCCCACCTAAAACCCCCCACCTGGGTGTGGGGTGGGGGTTGGGTGGGATGATTGGGGGATGAACCCAAGGACCAAGGTCTATGGTGTGGTTCCGGGGGAACGGCGCCGCCAGAGGGATGGGGGGTCGCAAGCTCCCCCCCATGTATCGTTGGCATGGACGGAGGTTCCCCCACCTAAAACCCCCCACCCGGGTGTGGGGTGGGGGGTGGGTGGGATGATGGGGGGATGAACCCAAGGTCCAAGGTCAATGGTGTGGTTCCGGGGGAACGGCGCTGCCAGATTTTACAGTACGTAATGCAAAAATAAAAATTCACCAACCTACCAAACTAATTAATGAATTCTGATTCCTGTCAATTCAATTAAATAATCTCCAGCCAATTAATTTTAATAACCAAATTTTTAAGTGATTTTTTTTAAATTACTTCTAGATAATTGTAATTATATGCTATTTTACCATGATTAGAGTGGAACATGACGGAAATTACCGCTATGGGTTGCGCATGTATAATTTTATAGTTATTAAATACAATGTGTTACTGTAAAACGGATAGAAATTGAGTTTCAAGAGAAAAACGGTACTTAAACTTTTACGTAATCAATTGGAATAGCTTAGAGAGAGGATGAAGAATTTTCTTTAAACAAAGAAAATAATAATTAGTTTTCTATAAAAGAGTTTGAGGGGAAACTAACATAAAAATTAAAGGAACAAAAGTAATAAAAGTTGACAAAGAGCAAGAAACTAAACAGTGTCTAATTGCATAATATTGTCACGCTACATGATAACAGTCAAACGGAAAAATGAATATGTGTAAATAAAACAATAGCGTGATATAATATTTAATAATAAATATTCGAATGTATATCTTTTCACTAGGTAGCATGCCGCACGTTTCTATCACGCCAATACATAATTCCACCCAATAACAAACTATAAAACTGATATCGTCACGATAATTTATAATTTCTGTTATCTTTTCACTGAGCAGCGTGCCGCACGTTTCTATCACGCCAACACATAATTCCATCCGATATCAAACTATACAATTGATATCGTCACGCCAATTTATATTTTCTGTCATCATTGTACTAAGTTGCGTAACGCACGTTTCTTTCACGCTAAAACATTATTCCATTCAAAAGTATAGTATACAATTTAATAATTAATATGTCGTCACGCTAATTTCTATTTCTATTTTATTCTCACTAACTAGTGTACTTCCCATCACAATTTATGGGTTATCAATAGTAAAAGAAAAAAATATTATTAATTAAAGATATATATATATTCAAAGAATATATTTGAAGGAATTAATTAAAAAAAAAGTTGTTTAAAAAAATGTATTTAGACAGAAAAATATGTAGAACAATTGAGCCAAGAAATTTGAGTCAAAAAATTTGAGTCAAAAAAATTTGAGTCAAAAAAATTTGAGTCAAAAAAATTTGAGTCAAAAAAATTTGAGTCAAAAAAAAATTTGAGTCAAAAAAATTTGAGTCATCAAATTGAGTCAAAAAAATTGATTCAAAAAATTTAATTTTCTGCATTTTAGACAGTTGCGTGAGCGTGCACGCCAATTATTTTAATTTAGACATTTGCGTGAGCGTGCACGCCATTTTCTAAAATTTTCTGCGTTTTTGACAGTTGCGTGAGCGTGCACGCCAATTATTTTTTTTCCGCATTTTAGACAGTTGCGTGAGCGTGCACGCCAATTATTTTAATTTAGACATTTGCGTGAGCGTGCACGCCTTTTTTATTTTTTCTGCGTTTTTGACAGTTGCGTGAGCGTGCACGCCAGTTCTTTTTTTTTCCGCATTTTAGACGGTTGCGTGAGCGTGCACGCCAATTATTTTAATTTAGACATTTGCGTGAGCGTGCACGCCATTTTTTAAAATTTTTCTGCGTTTTTGACAGTTGCGTGAGCGTGCACGCCAATTCTTTTTTTTCCGCATTTTAGACAGTTGCGTGAGCGTGCACGCCATTTTTTAAAATTTTTCTGCGTTTTTGACAGTTGCGTGAGCGTGCACGCCAATTCTTTTTTTTCCGCATTTTAGACAGTTGCGTGAGCGTGCACGCCAATTATTTTAATTTAGACATTTGCGTGAGCGTGCACGCCTTTTTTTTTATTTTTTTCTGCGTTTTTGACAGTTGCGTGAGCGTGCACGCCAGTTCTTTTTTTTCCGCATTTTAGACAGTTGTGAGAGCGTGCACGCCAATTATTTTAATTTAGACATTTGCGTGAGCGTGCACGCCATTTTTTAAAATTTTTCTGCGTTTTTGACAGTTGCGTGAGCGTGCACGCCAATTATTTTTTTTCCGCATTTTAGACAGTTGCGTGAGCGTGCACGCCAATTATTTTAATTTAGACATTTGCGTGAGCGTGCACGCCATTTTTCTAAAAAAATTCTGCGTTTTTGACAGTTGCGTGAGCGTGCACGCCAATTATTTTTTTTCCGCATTTTAGACAGTTGCGTGAGCGTGCACGCCAATTATTTTAATTTAGACATTTGCGTGAGCGTGCACGCCTTTTTTTTTATTTTTTTCTGCGTTTTTGACAGTTGCGTGAGCGTGCACGCCAGTTCTTTTTTTTCCGCATTTTAGACAGTTGTGAGAGCGTGCACGCCAATTATTTTAATTTAGACATTTGCGTGAGCGTGCACGCCATTTTTTAAAATTTTTCTGCGTTTTTGACAGTTGCGTGAGCGTGCACGCCAATTATTTTTTTTCCGCATTTTAGACAGTTGCGTGAGCGTGCACGCCAATTATTTTAATTTAGACATTTGAGTGAGCGTGCACGCTATTTTTTTAATTTTTTTATGCGTTTTTGACAGTTGCGTGAGCGTGCACGCCAATTATTTTTTTCCGCATTTTAGACAGTTGCGTGAGCGTGCATGCCAATTATTTTAATTTAGACATTTGCGTGAGCGTGCACGCCATTTTTTTATTTTTTCTGCGTTTTTGACAGTTGCGTGAGCGTGCACGCCAGTTCTTTTTTTTCCGCATTTTAGACAGTTGCGTGAGCGTGCACGCCAATTATTTTAATTTAGACATTTGCGTGAGCGTGCACGCCATTTTTTAAAAAAATTCCGCGTTTTTGACAGTTGCGTGAGCGTGCACGCCAGTTATTTTTTTTCCGCATTTTAGACAGTTGCGTGAGCGTGCACGCCAATTATTTTAATTTAGACATTTGCGTGAGCGTGCACGCCATTTTTTTATTTTTTCTGCGTTTTTGACAGTTGCGTGAGCGTGCACGCCAATTCTTTTTTTCCGGATTTTAGACAGTTGCGTGAGCGTGCACGCCAATTATTTTAATTTAGACATTTGCGTGAGCGTGCACGCCATTTTTTTTCTGCGTTTCTGACAGTTGCGTGAGCGTGCACGCCAATTCTTTTTTTTCCGCATTTTAGACAGTTGCGTGAGCGTGCACGCCAATTATTTTAATTTAGACATTTGCGTGAGCGTGCACGCCATTTTTCTAAAAAAATTCTGCGTTTTTGACAGTTGCGTGAGCGTGCACGCCAATTATTTTTTTTCCGCATTTTAAACAGTTGCGTGAGCGTGCACGCCAATTATTTTAATTTAGACATTTGCGTGAGCGTGCACGTCATTTTTTTTAATTTTTCCGCGTTTTAGACAGTTGCGTGAGCGTGCACGCCAATAACTTTTTTTCCGCATTTTAGACAGTTGCGTGAGCGTGCACGCCAATTATTTTAATTTAGACATTTGCGTGAGCGTGCACGCCATTTTTTAAAAAAAATTCTGCGTTTTTGACAGTTGCGTGAGCGTGCACGCCAATTATTTTTTTTCCGCATTTTAAACAGTTGCGTGAGCGTGCACGCCAATTATTTTAATTCAGACATTTGCGTGAGCGTGCACGTCATTTTTTTAATTTTTCCGCGTTTTAGACAGTTGCGTGAGCGTGCACGCCAATAATTTTTTTTCCGCATTTTAGACAGTTGCGTGAGCGTGCACGCCAAGAAATTCCATAAAATTCCACTTTTCCATATTTTAGTCAACTTAGTTGCGTGGGCGTGCACGCAAATTCCTTTTTTCCGGCTTTTAGACAGTGGCGTGAGCGTGCACGCTCACGCCGATTATTAATTCTTTTCCGTATTTTAGATACTGCCGCTTTTAGATACGTATCGGCCAGTCTGTACCTATTTGTATTTGATGCACAAAATTCCACTGACTTTTTGAAAAAGCTGAAAAAATCCACCATAAATTTCCAGTAATTTTGCTTATCCACCAACATTTTACCACCAAAAATTAATGGTAACATCAAACATAGGAATAAATGGCTAAAAATTAAAAAATCCACCGACTTTGCCAGAATATTATTTCAGTGGAAAAAATTCCACCAAAAAGTCTGTGGAATTTACCATGAAATACAGACTGGAGCTTAGGTAGTTACTATGTTTCAGAGGATGAAAAATTCAAATTGTAATTCAATTTTTGAGCCAAAATTTCACAAAAATTGTGAGCCAAGCCAATTTGGCTCATTTTTTGAGGATTTCAAGCCAAAATTAACATGGGAACATAGGAATTAATTCAAAATTTAAATTTTCAGCCAATTAGACATATCTGAGTTTTGACCTTTTGAAATCTAAGCCAATTACCTAATTTGCTTTAAATGACATTCTCTGTTTTGTGCTCTGTAACATGGCTTAGGTAGGTACCTAGGTACTAAGCCAACATGTCAGAGGAATTTACCATCCAAAAAAATCTAACCAATGTAAGTAAGTTAATGCATCCTTTCGTAGAATGCGCCCCTCTAGGCTCTATTTATAAGAATAATCATTAATATTTCATCATACCACAATCTTAAAATAAATTAATAATTGAAACAGGCCTGGCCAAGGCATCCAAATATGGTTTGGAAGGCGTAAGGAAATATTCCGACTTTTAGTGTCCATTCATGGGTACCTACATGAATTAAATAGTTAGAAGGATAATCGCACTTGAAAATGGCGTGAAAGTGTGACGTCACGCGCGCGGCTCATGACGTCACCTGGTATACAGATACTCTCACCGGAAATATTTGGTTATAGATCTTCATGAATTATCTTTTGATTGCTTGGTCAAATATTTAATTAAATACATCGTAAATGTTAACATAAAATTATATATATAGTTTTATACTTTAAATCATTTATTAAATTTAGCTCAGGAGATCATGAATTAAATAGTTAAACTCTTCAACTCATGGCTCAGATATTATTCAATAATAATTGGATTTGTGTCGACTACGATCGATTGTGTATTCTCCAACAATGATAGAAAATGCAGAACTAGAGTAAATTTCTAATATAAAAATGTAGGTAGCTATATGAAAAATTTATCACGATAAAATCGATATGGTGAAATATATATAATTAATATTTGACGGCGGATTTCTTCAATTAAGGAATGAATGAAAACCATAGATCACTAACTTTATATTGTGAATTATAATATATATATATATCCTCAAAAACTGCAAGTAGCGTTTAAAAAAAATGAAAATGGTGAATTTCCATGATACAAATACAATTTTAACAAAAATAATAATAATACATATTCTCATAGTTAAATTTAAAAAATATTAATGAATTAGTTTGGAGAATTTGTTCAGTGTCTTTATTTTATTTTGAATTATCTTTCTATTTAAACCTTTTATATGGAAGTAAATCCTACACCTCATATAAAGTTGGGCAACCTCTTTGGGAACTTTACATTTAAAGTTTGTGCAGTCGGCATTGCTTGAGGTTTCTGTTGCATGATATCCTTCACAGGTGGAATCTGTTGGTGTATCAATAATTAGAAACTGCAACTTAAGAAAGAAATAAAAATAAAAAGCATAGGTAATTAATATTATTTTGATACAGAAGTGAGGACAGTAACATTGCCTCTGATAATGCACTTGCTGTAGTAGCTAGATATCACTTTTTGGCCAACTCGACTTTATGAATGTTAGAGTAGCTATATAATTTGAAAAGAGCAAAGCTACTTACCAATCTACAGTTGTGCTGTATCCCACGCAGCATTTAGTTTGGGCTGGAACTCTACTTCTGTAACAAGATAACAAGAATTATCTTTCTAAAATTTTATATACCTATTTGCTAGTCTACATCGGAGTTAGATAACAATTTGAAGAAATTAGTTATATTAATCACAGGAGTCATATAGAAACGTAGATTGATGTGTAAGTATCAAATGTCCAGTAGGTATCAGTAACATCTCATGATATATATATATATTCAGTAACTGGATCTCCTGGACTATATGCCCCCAGGAAAATCCAAGAATATATATTTGTAGTCAATAGTAAAAACAAATATGAAAGTTTAAAACTAATCCAATGACCAATGACACTAAAAATCAATTTTTGAAGTAAAAATTAAATAATCCAAACAGAGAATAGGAGTCATAACTATGGTCATTTATTTAGCTAATAATATAATCAACTGATGAAGGTAAAAGAAAAATAGGATGCCTCTTACACAACTTGAAATTATTTAAAGTTTAGACTCTGTAGCTAATAAGAACAACAAGCAATTAACATGTAAAAGGCTCAATTTAATATCATATAACATAATGAATTAAGGCATTGATGATGTATTAGTTAGCTACCTGGTGGTTGTGAAGCAGTCAAATCTTCCACCACTTTCCTGTTTGATCTGCACTTGTGTCTATCCTCCAGCTAGAGAGCAGAACCTGTAAGAAAAGAGATTTAATTAGTTATGATGAATAGGTAGCTATATCTGATAAATAAAGAAATTTGAATCTGATGAATACATATTACAATTTAATAAGGACTACACAAGGCAAGATAGACAAACAGAAGATTGGAAGTAAAAATGAATAAAAAAAACTTCTAAGGCAAATGATGCATCTTTGACTAGCCTAGAGACTAGAATCTAATTTAGTATATAGCTATGTACAAAACTACAAACATGATGGCAACATCAAACAAGGTTACATTTTTTAATATACCTGAAAAACATAGGAGAAAATTAAGAAAAACTAGCCATCCAATAATAGAGAGAGTCCCAAAAGAGGACTCTGGAGTCTGTCAGTCTGGACTAGCCAATTTATTACCACAACTTCACAAGTAATAAAGCATGACCTTTCTTGCCATTTGAATGGAGAGAAAAGGGCAGTGTTTTTGAGTCTTTCAACTCCTCATGGAGAGAAATCTGAAATATCTAATTATCTCCTATGTTGTAATGTTAATTTGGAGAGTATTTTTCAATAATTGCCCATTTAAGAGAAAAATTGGTTATTTTTGGAGCTTGTGAGAGAAATGGAGAGTCTGAGAGCCACACTCTTTTACTTGGGTATTAGGTACCGTACTTTATTACTTAGTCCAGGCTCCAATCATATTCAGAATTTCTGACTAGATAGGTAAAGGCCACTCTGCATAAGACATCCTGACTCTCAGAGACTTAAATTGATATAGAATTACCTACTTTCAGACTCTCGGCAGCTGATTCAGAATCAGGGACAGCTAAATTATTGGAAACATAGGATTTAATTCAAAATCTCCCTCAGCTAAATTAATGGTAACATAGGATTTAATTCAAAAACTCTCTCCAAGATCTCAAATTTCTAAAAGTGGGCTCAGATTTGTCTCAGAGGACAGAGTCTTGGGGAAATGTTCCATATTATGCAGTCTGGAACTATAGAGTAGGTAAGGTACCTAGCCTAGAATGGGAATTTAATTTAGGTACCTAAGTTATACTTATATACATAATACAATCATAATGGCAACTTAAACTCACAAAGTTTAGTGTAGGAATCATGGAATGTGGAGGAGCAAGACCAGCATTTTGAGTGACAGATGAGGGAAGAGATGCTGAAGCCTGAAGGTATGAGCAAGGTAGGAACTGCATCTTCTTCAATTGATTTTAGTTGGGCAGGCACAGGGATATTTACAAGTTCATACTTTAAATTTCGTTTAAATTCTCTGGTTCAAAATGAATAGAGCATACTACACGAGCATTATATGTATTTAGGTACTTTGTCACTGCGTCGACACTTCGCTATCCATTGTCTCTTTAGCTCAATATCTTTTGGAAATCTAAAAAATTAACACTACCTAGACTGTTTACTTTCTCATTGAAAACAATCAAATACACTGCATTGAATAGGCATTACAGCTGACTACCTAGTTAGAACTTAGATATAGACTCAAAGTAAACAATGCAAGAACCTTGAAATCTGAATTCGTATTCCATGTGACGTCACCTTCTTTTTCTTTCTCGGTATTTCTGTCGAGTGCGAGTATCCTTATAACTATTTAATTCATGGGTACCTATAACTGGATGAGTATTTTCTATACGTATTTAAAGGTCCCCTATTTAAAGGTGGCGATGAGAAGCCAGCACCGGCGAATAAATTCCAGTCCAGTTCTTCCAAGCAAATTTTTTTATTTCTTAAATCAACGAGGTTAATGTGTCTTATCATTTTACTGCAAACCCCATAAAATTTGATAGCATATTTTTAATTTTATATGCTTTTAAAGATTTTTATAATCCGAACTCTACAAAACCTACTTTACTTCCGACTTTCTAATTTTCAGTCTGAAGAAGAAGAATGTACATCATTTGTTTTGATTTTCAACTAGGTATTTGGTTTAATAAATCTATTTATTATTAGTTTAAAGGTTTAAATTTGGATAAACTTATTATAGAAACGTTTATATATTTTTAGAAACAATTAATATCTTAAAAGAAGGCCAAAAACGTATTGTTTGTTTTAAAATCGAAATTTGAAATCAAAACAAAGAGTGTAGCCTACAATCTTCTTTCTCAGCGTCAGGTTGGAGATTCGCTCGATTGTTGCTCACAAAGTATTGAAAAACTTTGAAAGCAAATAATAAAATATATGTCACGCGCGTTTGAGCGATCTGCAATATCGACCGATTTCGCTGCGCAATCTGTTGATCAATAGTTTGCGCAGCCATCGATCGATAGTGCAACCATCGATCGATTCCTGCGCGTTCGAATGATATGATTTTTTTTTGTTTGTACATCATATTGGCACATTTGATCGCGTTTATCAATCGATAGCGCAACCATCGATCGAATTTTGCGCGCTCGAATGATATGATTTTTATTTTAGTTCGTACTTCAAATTGGCCCATTTGATCGCGTATATCAATCGATAGCGCAACCATCGATCGATTTCCGTGCGTTCAAATGATACAAGTATTCTTTGCTTATGCATTTAATTAATTGTTCTGTTTTTACTGGAAAAATACTTTTAAATACTTTTTTTATATTTAATAAGTCAACCATCAGTCGATTGTTGCGCGTTTGAATGATATGAATTTTCCTGTATCATTCGAACGCGCAGAAATCAATCGATAGTTGCGCCATCGATTGATATACGTTATAAAATGTGCCAATTTGATGTACAAACTAAAAATAAATCATATCATTCAAACGTTCAAAAATCGATCGATGGTTGCGCTATCGATTGATATACGCGATCAAATGTGCCAGTATGATGTACAAACTAAAAAATCATATCATTCGAACGCGCAGGAATCGATCGATGGTTACGCTATCGAACGATGGCTGCGCAAACTATTGATCAACAGATTGCGCAGCGAAATCGGTCGATATTCCAGATCACTCAAACGCGTGTGACATACCTATATATTGAGCCGAATTGTATGCGGTTTGCGGAATAATGATTGTAGACCTTAGTTCTATAACATTATGTGATAAACTCATTTTTTCCTGGAGCCTGGAGAGGACTTTTAAAAGGCCTTTTACACGTACACTCTTTTCTCCGCATTCATTCTCTATGAGTAATTTTAGGCCTCACCCATACAAGCAATGAGTGTGAGTGATTACTGATGCGCACTGAGGCACCCTTAGGGTGCCTGCACACCAAAAGATTTAAAGCAATAAAGAATGAAAGATTTAATTTATTTTAGCGTTTGGTGTAGTTCAAGGTCAAGGTCAAGGTGTCCAATGTACAGATTCCTTTGTAATCAGGTCCGTCTTACTTATCTCAATCTCAATACGTACTCACAATTAGTTCTCCACCCCGACTCATCAGGGAGTCAACTAATGGGGTTGCAACTAGCAAGTTGCTTGCTAAATGGTTGTTTGCTATAATTATTCGTTTGATTTGATATTAAAATTGGTTGGTATGAGGTAACCTGGAGGTTGGAAATAAAGTTTAAAGGTCCTCTCCAGACTCCGGGAAAAAAATGAGTTTATAACATAATATTATAGAACTAAGGTCTACGATCATTGTTCTGCAAACCGCATACAATTCTGTTTTGTATATATTTTATAATTTGTTTTTAAAGTTTTTTAATACTCTGTGAGCAACAATTGAGCGAATCACTAATCTGATGCTCAAGAAGAAGATTGTACACTCTTTGTTTTGATTTCAAATTTGAATTTATAATCAAATCATGCGTTTTCGGCCTTTATTTTATATATTAATTTTTTCCTAAAGTATATAAACGTTTCTATTATAAGTTCATTCAATTTTATACCTTTATACGAATATTAAATCGATTTATTAAACCTAATACCTAGTATTGACAATCAAAACAAATGGTGTACATTCTTCTTCTTCAGGCTGAAAATTTCTTAAATTAGAAAGTCGGAAGTAAAGTAGGTTTTGTAGAGTTTTGATTATAAAAATCTTTAAAAGCATATAAAATTAAAAATATGCTACCAAATTCGATGCGGTTTGCAGCAAAATGATAAGAAACATTAGCCTCGTTTAATAAAGCAATAAAAATATTTGCTTGGAGAGAACCTTTAAACCAACACAAACGTAATATATTCACGAGAATAATTGTTTACAAAGAGTAAGACTGTGTATGTTTAGTGGTAGAGTCAAAGCCTGTAGAACACAGTGAAAATTGGAAATTAATTTACTAAAGGTAGATAAAACATAGTTAGGCAAAACATAATAGAAATTATTACAATTGGAATTTTATGAAAATAGAAGACATAATATATTTCAATATAAAGTATTACAATATTAAATTTCATTATCAACTATTTGTATTACAGAGTCTGATATTACTTATCTAACAAATTATAATAGATGATAACTTATATATAACACAGAAAATATCAAACACCGATAATCAGATATTATTCACGGAAACTTACCAATATAATTGGCTAGGTTAGTTGTTACACGTATAATAGATAATTTGAAATGAGATCTGAAGCCTAGAAACGGTCTCTTATATAGTGACCAAACATTCTATGACTCATGTTAAAAATATTGAAACATTCGAGTGCATTAAATGTTTATAATCAAGAAATGATGACATAAGACTCCAAGATAGCTTCTACTTATTTTGAAAACAACTTGATAGATGTTCGTAACATATTAATTCAAAAAGCTAACATTATATGGTTATTAAACTGCAGTACCATCTCAATACTCTGACTGCATTTAGAATGTTAGCGATTAAGAAACATAAATACAAAACATCTCTGATGAGACTCTATCGATTTGACTGCCTAGCTAATGTTATACTCCTAACACCAACAAAGATAAGCAAATCATTATATTTATAAGAACATGGGAACTTAATCTTACAGTGAAAATCTAATTATATTATAGATTGAATATACATTGAATTAATATAACATCCATACAAAGTATTAATTTCATATTATTATTAATCGATTTTTAAGGTTTCTCCAAATCATTAAATCATTATCATATCATTAAATAACAACGCGTATCCATGATTTCATATTATTTGCAATAATTTCATTATTTTCAAATGCGCCCAGCAAACAGAAAAGATCCTCCATTTTAGATGTCGAATTAGAGTTAATCTATGGTCAAATTTAAATTAATTGGCCTCAAAACATTTTCTTTAATTTGAACTCATAGAGAATGAAATTTTTAAAGAGTTACAATTTTATAAAAGTTGACCATCTTATTATGTACAATTTGTAATAAGAATAAGTTGTGATTTTGGTTACAAAAGTGGTGTTTGTCTATATAGTAATATTCACTTAAAAGTATCTCTAAGTTGTTTAATATCAATTTTTTTTAGTAAGATGCATTCACGGTGGCACAGTGCCAAGGTATATTTACCTGACCGCAGGATATCTGGATGCAGGTTCGATACCCGGACACATCACTTTATTTCTTCCCATTTAATTTGAATATAACATTATGTAACATTAATCAAATTGATATGTACTTAACCTAAGTAAAATATATGCAATACAGTAAAAGATTCAATTTTAATTTTTGAATCTATTTGCTTATTGGATATCGAGTGAATATCGTTTCGAAGCATATTAGATATATAATCGGGCGTCGGTTCGATACAGATTCCTTATGGTAGTAGCAAAGATTAGCTTCTTTTTATTAGAGGTCCTCTCCAGGCTCCGGGAAAAAAATGAGTTTATAACATAATATTATAGAACTAAAGTCTACGATCATTATTCTGCAAACCGCATACAATTCGGTTCAATATATATTTTATAATTAGTTTTTAAAGTTTTTTAATACTCTGTGAGCAACAATTGAACAAATCACTAATCTGATGCTCAAGAAGAAGATTGCACACTCTTTGTTTTGATTAAAAATTTGAATTTTATAAACAAACCATGAGTTTTCGGCCTTTATTTAAATTATTTTAGATATTAATTGTTTTCTAAAGTATATAAACGTTTCTATTATAAGTTCATTCAGTCTTATACCTTTACGTGAATATTAAATGGATTTATTAAACCTAACACCTAGTTGACAATCAAAACAAAAGGTGTAGGGGAAGATGGTCATCAATGGGACACTGGGAACAATGGGACATGCTGAATAACTTTTTTATTTGTGGGTAATTTTTAACAAAATCTTAGTGGTACATTAGGCATACTTCAGTGCATTCACTCGCATTGCATTCAGTGGTTGGGGTGCAGTCAGCTCATTTCCACCTCTAAAAACGTGATTTAGAGGTGGAAAAACTAAATTTTTTGTACGTTGTTTCAATTGTTATAAATTTGTTAAACCAAAAATCAAATACACAGAAAATATTTTCATCATATTAATTTCCTTAGAAAAGATAAAAGTAACTATATCATATATACGATCTAATCCTTTGTGCAAACTTAACAATAAAATCAAATACTAATTCTTATTACTAATGGGTATAAGTATATATTTTTTTGGAGAATTTCGACTTTAGATCAGATTGTGTAATTTATTTCGTAGATTTTAGTGTTCTATCACTACTTGATATATAATCTCAGTATGTATTTCGTATAACACTTTGATCATTTCAGCTCTCTCCTCTTCCATGCAACTTGACAGCTTACAAATTACAACAGCTCGGGGCACATGGAATACCCCCCCCCCTTCTCTTCCATTCACCACAGACATATTCAGGATAGAGCCCCTTGAAACTATTCTTGACAAGTTTCTACTTTAAAAGATTTACCTTTGTACATCATGAGTGGCTAGCACTCCCAAAAATTGTTGATACATTATCAATGGCGACAAGAAAATGAAATTATTTATTCACTCTCTAAATGGAAGAGTGTTCTATTTGCCTGATAGAAATTAACAAATTAGCCCAAATACGATGAATATCCATTAATAATAAACACATGCATATTTTCATACTCATCGAATCTATCGAAAGATTGGTTCTGAATTAACTTTAAATATACATATTGACAGATTTATACAAAGGATTTTATCATATATTATAACTTTAAGGATAACTTTTTTTTTCTTTTATCACAGGGAATACTTTCTGCTATGATGATTTTCAGTTCTAATGTATTTTGTTAAATAAATATTGAACAGTCAATTACCTCTGAATAATTACCCTAGAAGCAATCAGGCTTATTGGGCCTTACAGCTCACGTATATTGTTTTTTTAATATTTAGGTATTTGATGAGTATTTCTCCAAGTACTCGTATCTAATGTACGGGAGCAGTTTGAAATAAATCTTTGAAATCTTTGAATTGACCGTTTTATACATTAAAGAATTATCACCATGAATATAATAGAAAAAACTAAGATATTTTTTAATTATTAATATCATTGTTTTTCCACAAGTTATCCACATTTCCAACACTTGTGTTTAAACTATTTATAATTATAAGGAAATCACAATCTGATAAATAGCAGTTAAATTTGGTGTTAGGTGGTTTGGGTTAGTCTGGATATTTGCAATAAATTGATTCTGCAAAGATATATAATAATTGTTTGCACCATTTAAGTCAGTTTTCAATAGTTAAATATTTGTTCATTGCTTTTCAAATTATAATTGGTGAATTTTCATCACTTTTTCTTTTTCTAGGTTGGTATATTTTGGTATCTTTACTATCTCTAATACAAAAAGTAATTAAAACAGACTTATATGGTGCACACAATTATTATATATCTTTTTTATTTATTGCAAATGTCCAGACTAACCCAAACCTCCTAACACCAAATTTAA
Source organism: Caprella mutica (assembly GCA_947561585.1). Lineage (NCBI taxonomy): Eukaryota > Metazoa > Arthropoda > Malacostraca > Amphipoda > Caprellidae > Caprella > Caprella mutica. The sequence continues at coordinate 75,897 of CANNZV010000523.1, forward strand.
CTGCTATTTGTTAGATTATGATTTTCATAAATAGTTTTAACACACGTGTTGAAAATGTGGATAACTTGTGGAAAAACAATAATTAAAAAATCTCATAGTTTGACTTTGAGAGAGAAAAAAATGATTTGTTAAATCAGTAGGCTACCTAAACATGAACTGTTAAAATGAACTTTCATTTAAATATAATCCTAAACCCATTATATTAATTGAATTATTAACTGATGAACAACAGGAACTACACTAGTTATTGTAATTCAAAAAGCAAGAGGAGACTGGATGAAGATATTCTATAAGTGAAACTTCATAGTAAATATACATTATGTTTCTATTATATTCATGGTGATGATTCTTTATTGTATAGGACGGGCAATAATTCAGAGGTATCTTCATTTAGTTCAATTCTTATTTTACAAAATACATCAAAAATGAAAATCATCTTCGCAGACATATTTTTTTCATTTTAATTTCCTCAGAATAGATAAAAAGTTTAGTTACCCTTCAAAATGTATTACATGATAAAATCCTCCGTATTAATCATTCTTTATACTGAAAGTGAATTCAGTATCACTCTTTAGATCGAACTTATGAGTTAAAATATAAATATATATAAATAAATATCAATAACTGATGTTACTAATTAATATTCATCATTTTTAGTGCTAATTTGTTAATTTTTATTAGACAATTTGAACAGCCTTCCATTTTCGAAAGGCAACGGTGTCATAGTAGCATATCTTATCTAATAATTATTTTTGGGAGTGCTAGCCGCTCATAATGTACAAAGGTAAATCTTTTAATATGAAGTTTAGTCATGAATTGCCCCCAGGGGATCTATCCTGAAGATGTCTGTGGTGGCATATTTTGTGCCCGATGCCCCGAACTGTTGTAATTTGTAAGCTATATAAGTTGTATGGAGGAGAGAGTGGAAATGGTAAATGTGTATTACAAAATAGTGAGATTTTATATCAAGTATAGAACATGAAAAAGATACTAAATACATTACACAGTTAAAAGTCAAAAGTATCTAGAAAAATTAATACTGATAACTCATTAATTAATACGAATTAATAATTGCACTGCACGACTTAATATCGTAACCCTACTTTTTTTAATTCATTCATTTAATAAAATTAGAGCAAGAACACGTTGAAAATGTATTTAGTTTTATAAATTCGGAAAATAAAGATTATACTAAAAAAGGTGAGGTTTGAGCAGGATCACGTTGAAAATAATTTAGGCGTATAAATACTACAAATAAAGATTGCACTAAAGAGGTGAAATATTTATGACCAAAACACACCATTTCAACGATTGTCAAACCTTGATAAAGCTTTAAGCAAAAATTAAATACCTATTATCAGTATTATGTATGCATGCATTGCTTTTATAATATACAAAAACAAAAACTTGATATTCCGGGATGTAACCGAGCTCTTTTTTTATCAGAGTCTACTGTAATAACTTAATTGAAGACCATTGCTACTGTAATAACAAACTAACACTTCTTTATTGTTTCTGCTGACACAATTTTTGCGTGGGCTCAATTGTTTTTGGGCCCAATTGTCCTGAGCGCAAATGTCGGGGTCTAATTGTCCTGGGCCCGACTGTCAGTCCAAGTGCATTTAAATATAATCCTAAACCCACTATATCAATTTATTAATTGAATTATCAATAAATGAACAACAGAAACTAAACTATTTATTGTAATTTAAAAAATAAAAGGAGACTGGATGAAGATTTTCAATGAGTGAAGCGTCATAGTAAATATACATTGGGCTTCTATTATATTCATGGTGATAATTACCTTCGCAGAATGCGGAAGGTTATATTTTAGACGGCATTTATTTATTTATCATCCTGTTATTCGCATAACAGAAAAAGTATTCAACCTAATTTGGTAAAACATTTGGTGGGACAATTGGTTGATGTTCAGTGACCTTCTGATAAAATTTTATAAGCAATCCGGTCAAAGGTCAAGGTCAATGTCATTTATAACTAAAAAAGTATTGAACCATATTGCATGAAACTTTGTGGTGATCCTTTAACCATTATGTTAGATTTTGGGTCCGATCGGTTCAAATATCAAGGTCAAGGCCATTTATAACTCAACAACTCAAGAAGCATTCAACCAAATTACTTGAAATTTGGTCAGAAGATTTCTCAATGTTCGGGAACCATCTGAGAGAATTTAGGGACCGATTGAATCAAAGGTCAAGGTCACAAACTCACAAACTCGAAAAGTATTCAACCATATTGCACGAAACTTGGTGAGACGATTGGTCATTATCCAGTTACCAGTTCATTATATTTTGGGGGCAGAAGGGTCAAAGGTTGAGGTCAAGGCCATTTAAACGTCGGCGAAGGTATGCACTCTACCGAGAGCACGTAAACTAGTATACCGGGCAATGTTTCAGAGGTAATTGATTTTGGTTAAATTTTTATTTTACAAAATGCATCAGAACTAAAAATCAACTTTGCAGAAATTATTTTCTTAATTTTAATTTCATCAGATGTTTGAAAAAGTATAGTTACTCATCAAAATCTAATATATGATGAAATCCTTTGTTTAAATCTTTCTATATGCTTATTGTAGATAAATTCAGTATCAATCTTTCGATTGATTCGATGAGAATAAAAATATGCATGTGTTTATTATTAATTGATATTCCTGGTATTTGGGCTAATTTGTTAATTTCTATCAGGCAAATTGAAGACTATTCTATCATGTGAGTGCCTTATGAGTTCGTCATAAGAAATAATATTTATTAACAATTTTTGGGAGTGCTAGCCACTCATAATGTACAAAGGTAAATCTTTTAAAATAGAAACTTGTCTAGAATAGTTTCAAGGGGCTCTATCCTGAATCTGTCTGTGGTGAATGGAAGAGAAGGGGGGGGGGGGCGTATTTCATGTGCCCCGAACTGTTGTAATTTGTAAACTGTCAAGTTGCATGGAAGAGAAGAGAGTTGAAAAGCTCAAAGTGTTATACAGAACACTGAGTTTTCATATCAAGTAGTGATAGAACAATGTTTTCTCTACACAATGAATATATTTTAAGTGACTATTGTAATTGAGTATTTGTATTTATATATAATTATAATTACACTTATCTTAAATTAAACATTATTTTTATTATATATTTTAAAAGAAATATCTTTAAAACTACCTGAAGAGCAAATATTTTATCACAAGTTTTAAAATAAAAACTTGCATGAAGGTACATTCAAAATAAGGAAAATGTTGATAATCTTTATTGAATATAAAAAATGACAGTTGTAATTTAAACATTAAATGGAGTACAGAATATTCAATCCCATTACTTAAGATAAATTAGGTAGGTGTAGATTTCAATCTTGTTATAGATGATTCAATCCCATTCTTCTTAGAAAACTCTTCGCCCACGTGGGGTTGAGTTTGATGGGCCCACCCCTCTCCTCCAGCAGGCTGGGATCATGCTGCATCAGCACTTGCTTGGCAGTGGCTATCACCATCAAAGAAGTCACCTGATCAAAAAAAACTTATTAAATTAAAAACCTGACACTGTTATACCATTTTAGTTATCGCTATTAAATCACATTTGGTAAGTTCCGAGTTATCAGACGGTTCCACAATGTGAAGAAGAAGCGACAAATTGATTGAATACCTCAACCAGCTTAATATGAATAGGTAAATTTAAGATAAAATCATTGTATATATAATTCATCTAGTTAATATTGAACTCAGGACATACTTCACTTGTTACTTTTGTGCTCTTCTCAAAGATGATGTTCAAAATTCAGGAAAAACTATAAAAATTTAGAGAGAAACCCGTACAACTCAGGAAGTTAACAACTGCCTGTGGATGGGTTCAAAGGTGCTCCAGTGTGTAGATGCTGTGTGTAGTCCTGTGTAGTTATGAAGACTTACATTGTGTGAGAATGAGGGGAACAGAACCCACACCGATAATAGGCTGTTCTCCCAATACTGTGCATGTAAGAGGGTAAGGAAGGGTGGTGTCCTCATCTCAGACTGGATGGGTTGACCCTATCCAGTCGAGACATTTGGGAATCGCCCTATGGCCTGAAGCCTAGACTAGACTCGAGGATACCATTGGGAGGAATTGAGTCTAGAGCTCTCTATATGAAGTTGGTGAGTATTTGTCTGTGTAGGAAGGAGTGATAATAATCATATTCACCTTATCATCATTGGAAGACGCGACCTGAGTGTCGCCGCGGGCAAAACCCACCTCTCCTTTCAGGTATGTTTAAATGAGTGAGAATAATAATTTGTGTATTTCCTAATTCACTCTACAATACTGGTGGGAAACAATAGTAGGTACTGACTGAGATCCAATTAACTGGCAACACAAAATAATTAGCTGAGTAGCCGAATTGTGTATTTTAATTTTCTAGGTAATGGGGCGTGACGGTTCATATTTTGAACCAATCAGCGGCTCGAGTTGTCACGTGATCATGCTGAATATAAATTAAGTTCACCAATTATAATTTGAAATGTCACTAAGTGGTATTTTACTGTCCAAAACCACTAAGAATCCTAACTTTTGTTGGGAAATAGCATTTACAAACTATTTTAAGTCTTGCCCAAATAATTTCGAGCCTTGTTTTGAATCTACAGACACTGGCGTGATGAGTTGATGACGTTTAGATTTTCCACTCTATTATTTGAAAACTAAAATTAGTTCTTGGTAAAGATTCCAACTAGTAAGACATATAGGGTTAGTTACGAATTATCGGTCAGTTGCACATCTTCGGTCATAAAAGGAAATACAATATATTAATTATTTTTTGTATCCATAATAAGTTTCACTGTTTCAGTGTGTCTCTTTCTATTTTTGAATATGATTTATAGTTATAATGTTGAATGTATATGCATTCTGATGAAAATAATATCAATAATTTAATAATGCTTACTGCAAAGGGACTATTTTGACAGGAAATCACTTTTCCAAATTTAGTAAAGTTACCCTTAAAGTCTCTGTGCTTGAAATGTTCAGTAGATGGCGATTGGTTTGCAGAGAAATAGTCTCACTCTGCCTTACTTTGAAGTCTTAAGAAATTAAAAATTATTTTTGTGCGATCACTGCATCGCAATGAGGTTGTAATAATAAGTTCTGTAATATCATGCAAATGAATAAGAGATCATCGCATTATTCGGACACTCCTAGTACTCGGAAAGTGGGTTTTTAAGAGGGACTGATTTTAAAAGGTGAAATTGGTACATGATCTGTATAAGTGATCACTTTCCGAGTGCTGAGTGTGTCCGAATATATAAATTCTTTTAATTTTTCTTGAATTTTAAATACAGTTCAATAGTAATTTGGAATGATGAATTCCATATATAATAATTTTATCTTAAATATACGTACGTTTTGACTTTTGTTTAACTTATTATGAGTCTGAATAATGCGATGATCTCTTATTCATTTGCATGATATTACAGAACTTATTATTACAACCTCATTGCGATGCAGTGATCGCCAAAAAATATTTTCACTTAATATTTAAAGGACTCGTGAGGTAATTGTAAACAGTTTTTTCTTAAACCAATCACCATCTACTGAACATTTAAATCACATAGAGACTTTAGGGGTAGCTTTACTAAATTTGGAAAAGTGATTTACTGTCGAAATAGTCCCTTTGCAGTAAGCATTATTAAATTATTGATATTTTTCCATCAGAAAGCATATACATTCATCATTAAAAGTAAGGATCATATATAAAAATAGAATTAGTTACAAATAATAGTAACTTAATTATCATGGATACCAATAAAAGTGAAAATATAATAATAGTTAGCTAACGGTAGGACTATTTACCGAATGGCACCGAATGGCATACTGAATGGTACCGAATGGCCTACTGAATGGTACCGAATGGTACCGAATGGTATACCGAATGGTATACCGAATGGTATACCGAATGTCACCGTATGGTACCGAATGTCACCGAATGGTTTTAACCGAATGAGAAATACCGACGACCAAATTGAAAATATCTTTAATTATTTTAAAAGATGAGCTATTCCTAACCTGATGGCACTTTGTCAGTATAAAATAAAAATAATTCTTTCATACGCATTGTTTAGAATGGATGAACAGAGTTTGTATCATTACATAATTAAATATACCTACTGGCTACTGGTTCCGTTAAAATACATATTAGCAATTGTTTGATTTTACTTCCTTCCCTTTAAACAATAATCTTACCCGCTCCATTCGGTGCCATTCGGTAAATAGTCCTAGGACTATTTACCGAATGTAAGTATGAGAAGAAATAATAACATCGATCACAGTGATACACTGAATGATACAAATTAATACCTACAGTTATTGAATATCAGTATATTTGATGTTAATGTCCCTTCTCATACCTCTCCATTCGGTGCCATTCGGTAAATAGTCCTAGGACTATTTACCGAATGGACGCCAATATTTTAACTAAATGGAGCGGATAAGATTACTGTTTAGAGGGGAGGAGGTGAAATAAAACAATTGGTAATATGTAGTTTAACGGAACCAGTATATTTAATTATGTAATGATACATATACTTTGTTCATCTAAATAATGCTTATTAAAGAATTATCTTATTTTATTTTGACAGAGCGTGATCTAGTTAGGAATAGCTCATCTTTTCAAATAATTAACGATATTTTCACTGTGGTCATCGGTATTCCTCATTTCGTTGAAATAATCCACCATTCGGTGCCATTCGGTGTGCCAATCGGTACCTATCGGTGCCATTCGGTTCCATTCAGTAAATAGTCCCACCGTTAGCTTATGTGACCGGAAAAATGCAACTGACCGATAATTTGTAACTTAATCTTTATGTTTACGTTTTGGAATCCTTAGAAAGTTTTTATTTTAGGTTTTCCCAGAATAATAGAGTGCAAAAGTTATACCTCATCAACTCATCACGCCAGTGTCCGTAGATTCCAAACAAGGCACAAAATTATTATTGGGAAAAGGCGTAAAATACAGGGTGGCGCAAAAAAAGGAAACCCATATTCAAATTAGGATATTTTGCAAACTATCAAAGCTAAAAAATTTCTAAAAACACTATTTTATTCATTTACTTTTTTTTTGCATCTATCTTGATAATCTGTTTAGAGTTACGACCAAAATTAAACATCCTGTAGCGAATAAAAAAAGGTAAATAAATTGGGCTTGCGCGAGGACGAAATATACGAAACAAATTCATAATAGGTTTAATTCATTTCATATGGATGTAAAAACAATAAATTATATCTTTTCTTTAAACAAATAAGAGAAAAAAAAAGAATTACCATTAGAAAGTTGGTTTTTGAGATAAAACTGATATCTAAAATCATTCCACCGATAATTTTTATCTCCAATTCGAAACCCTCAAAATGCAGCTTTAAAAAGAACACCGGAAGCTTTATACAGGTTCAACCTCATTGAACAACGCTTTCTGAAAAGATTTCCACCAACTATATAACCATATTGACAAATGTTAATAAGTTTAAAACACAAAACTGAAGGAATCGCTTTAAATTTGAACAAAAAGTGATCATGTCACAGGAGAAAAGAATGAACATATGAAAACATTCATCTTTTTCATGAACAGTTTATTGAGAACCCAAAAATATCAATCAGAAAGTAAGGATTAGATATCGTTCAAGAGACATTTCACCGAATTGTTAAACACGATGTGAAGTTTCATCCTTTCAAGAAGCATGTAAGGCTCGAACTCTTAGAACTGATTTACCGCACCGTCTAAATTTTGCAAAATGGTTTCTACAAAGAAATGCTCATTTTGTAGAAGATATCGTGATTGGTGATGAAGATGTATTTCCATGAATGAAAGAGTCAATAACAAAGATGTAGATTGAATGAAAAATAGTATAATTTAATTTTTACTACTACCTTATGGAAATAAATTATTCCTATTATGAAATTTTTGTGTTTTTCATCCTCGTGCAAGCCGTTTTTATTTATTTATTTTTAATTCGCTGCAGGATGTTTAATTTTTGTCGTAACTCTTAACAGATTATCCAGAAAGATGCAGAAAAAGTGAACGAATAAAACATTTTTTTAAAAAATTTTTTAGGTTTGATAGTTTGTAAAATAAACTAGTTTGAAAATGGGTTTCCTTTTTTTTGCGCCACCCTGTAGTTCGTAAATGACATTTCCCAACAAATTTTATGAATTTTAATGGTTTTGGACAGTAAAATAATAGTTTATTCCTTTTCAAATTATAATTGGTGAATTTCCATCACTTTTTCTTTATCTAGGTTGGTATGTAGGTATCTTAACTACCTCTGATATAAAAAGTAACTAACAAAGACTTTAATGATATAAAAAATTATGAAATATCTTTACAAAATAAAATTAATGCAAATATCCAGACTAACCCAAACCTCCTAACACCAAATTTAACTGTTATTTATTAGATTGTGATTTTCATAAATAGTTTTAACACAGTGTTGAAAATGTGGATAACTTGTGGAAAAAACAATAATATTAATAATTAACCTATACATGAACTGTTATTATGAACTTAATATATATAATCCTAAACCCATTATATTAATTGAATTGTTAACGAATGAAAAACAGGAACTACACTAGTTATTGTAATTCAAAAAGCAAGAGGAGACTGGATGAAGATATTCTATAAGTGAAACTTCTTAGTAAATATACATTATCTTTCTATTATATTCACGGTGATGATTCTTTATTGTATAGGGCGGGCAATAATTCAGAGGTATCTATATTTAGTTCAATTCTTATTTTACAAAATACATCAAAAATAAAAATCATCTCCGCAGACATATTTTTTTCATTTTAATTTTCTCAGAACAGAGAAAAGGTATAGTTACCCTTCAAAATGTATTACATGATAAAATCCTCCGTATTAATCATTCTTTATATTGAAAGTAAATTAGGTATTACTCTTTCGATCGAACCTATGAGTAAATATATAAATATTTATAAATAAATATCAATTACTAATGTTACTAGTTAATATTCATCATTTTGTGCTAATTTGTTAATTTTTATCAGACAATTTGAACAGGTTTCCATTTTCGAGGGCATTGGTATTGTTGAAAAAAGTCTAATTTAATAAATATTTTTGGGAGTGCTAGCCGCTCATAATGTACAAAGGCAAATCTTTTAATATGTAGTTTAGTCAGGAATTGCCCCCAGGGGATCTATCCTGAAGATGTCTGTGGTGGCCTATTTTGTGCCCGATGCCCCGAACTGTTGTAATTTGTAAGCTATATAAGTTGTATGGAGGAGAGAGTGCAAATGGTAAATGTGCATTACAAAATAGTGAGATTTTATATCAAGTAATGAACATGAAAAAGATACTAAATACATTACACAGTTAAAAGCCAAAAGTATCTAGAAAAATTAATACTGATAACTCATTAATTAATACGAATTAATAATTGCACTGCACGACTTAATATCGTAACCCTACTTTTTTTAATTCATTCATTTAATAAAATTAGAGCAAGAACACGTTGAAAATATATTTAGTTTTATAAATTCGGAAAATAAAGATTATACTAAACAAGGTGAGGTTTGAGCAGGATCACGTTGAAAATAATTTAGGCGTACAAATACTACAAATAAAGATTTGCACTAAAAAGGTGAAATATTTATGACCAAAACACACCATTTCAACAATTGTCAAACCTTGATAAAGCTTTAAGCAAAAATTAAATACCTATTATCAGTATTATGTATGCATTGCTTTTATAATATACAAAAACAAAAACTTGATATTCCGGGATGTAATCGAGCTCGTTTTTTATCAGAGTCTACTGTAATAACTTAATTGAAGACCATTGCTACTGTAATAACAAACTAACACTTCTTTATTGTTTCTGCTGACACAATTTTTGCGTGGGCTCAATTGTCTTGGGCCCAATTGTCCTGAGCGCAAATGTCGGGGTCTAATTGTCCTGGGCCCGACTGTCAGTCCAAGTGCATTTAAATATAATCCTAAACCCACTATATCAATTTATTAATTGAATTATCAATAAATGAACAACAGGAACTATACTATTTATTGTAATTTAAAAAATAAAAGGAGACTTGATGAAGATTTTCAATGAGTGAAGCGTCATAGTAAATAAACATTGGGCTTCTATTATATTCATGGTGATAATTACCTTCGCAGAATGCGGAAGGTTGTGTTATAGACGGCATTTATTTATTTATCATATTATTATTCGCATAACAGAAAAAGTATTCAACCTAATTTGGTAAAACATTTGGTGGGACAATTGGTTGATGTTCAGTAACCTTCTGATAGAATGTTATAAGCAATCTGGTCAAAGGTCAAGGTCAATGTCATTTATAACTAAAAAAGTATTGAACCATATTGCATGAAACTTGGTGGTGATCCTTTAACCATTTTGTTAGATTTTGGGTCCGATCGGTTCAAATATCAAGGTCAAGGCCATTTATAACTCAACAACTCAAGAAGCATTCATCCAAATTACTTGAAATTTGGTCAGAAGATTTCTCAATGTTCGGGAACCATCTGAGAGATTTAGGGACCGATTGGATCTAAGGTCAAGGTCAAGGTCACAAACTTGAAAAGTATTCAACCCAATTGCATGAAACTTGGTGAAACGATTGGTCATTATCCAGTTACCAGTTCATTATATTTTGGAGGCAGACGGGTCAAAGGTTGATGTCAAGGTCATTTAAACGTCAGCGAAGGTATGCGCTCTACCGACAGCACGTAATCTAGTAAGCCGGGCAATGTTTCAGAGGTAATTGATTTTGGTTAAATTTTCATTTTACAAAATACATCAGAACTAAAATTCAACTTCGCATAAATTATTTCCTTAATTTTAATTTCCTCAGATAATAGAAAAAGTATGGTTACTCATCAAAATATAATATATGATAAAATCCTTTGTATAATCTTTCAATATGTATATTGGTGATAAATTCAGTATCAATCTTTCGATCGATTCGATGAGAATAAAAATATGCATGTGTTTATTACTAATTGATATTCATCGTATTTGGGCTAATTTGTTAATTTCTATCAGGCAAATTGAACACTATTCTATTATGAGAGTGAGTTGATAGTTCATTAAAAGGTTTATTATTCATTAACAATTTTTGGGAGTGCTAGCCACTCATGATGTACAAAGGTAAATCTTTTAAAATAGAAACTTGTCAAAAATAATTTCGAGGGGCTCTATCCTGAAGCTGTTTGTGGTGAATGGAAGAGAAGGGGGGGGGGAGCGTATTCCATGTGCCCCAAACTGTTGTAATCTGTCAAGTTGCATGGAAGAGGAGAGAGTTGAAAAGCTCAAAGTGTTATACAAAATACTGAGTTTTCATATCAAGTAGTGATAGAACAATGTGTTCTCTACACAATGAATATATTTTAAGTGACTACTGTAATTGAGTATAGATATACCAATAATTTTAACTTAACTTGAAACACTCTTAAGGTTTTATTACTACTCAAAGAAATTTCTTTAAAACTACCTGAAGAGCAAATATTGTATCACAAGTTTAAAAGTAAAAACTCGCATGAAGGTACATTCAAAATAAGGAAAATGTTGATAATCTTTATTGAATATAAAAAAATGACAGTTGTAACTTAAATATTGAATGGAGTACAGAATATTCAAGCCCATTACTTGAGATAAATTAGGTAGGTGTAGATTTCAATCTTGTTATAGATGATTCAAACCCATTCTTCTTAGAAAACACTTCGCCCACGTGGGGTTGAGTTTGATGGGTCCACCCCTCTCCTCCAGCAGGCTGGGATCATGCTGCATCAGCACTTGCTTGGCAGTGGCTATCACTATCAAAGAAGTCACCTGATTAAAAAAAACTTATTAAATTAAAAACCTGACACTGTTATACCATTTTTGTTATCGCTATTAAATCACATTGGGTAAGTTCCAAGTTATCAGACGGTTCCACAATGTGAAGAAGAAGCGACAAATTGATTTAATACCTCAACCAGCTTAATTTGGATAGTTAAATTTAAGATAAAATCATTGTATATATAATTCATCTAGTTAATATTGAACTCAGGACAAATTTCACCTGTTACTTTTGTGCTCTTCTCAAAGATGATGTTCAAAATTCTGGAAAAACTATAAAAATTTAGAGAGAAACCCGTACAGCTCAGGAAGTTAACAACTGCCTGTGGATGGGTTCAAAGGTGCTCCAGTGTGTAGATGCTGTGTGTAGTCCTGTGTAGTTATGAAGACTTACATTGTGTGAGAATGAGGGGAACAGAACCCACACCGATCATAGGCTGTTTTTCACTGTTTCAGTGTGTCTCATTCTATTTTTAAAAATGATTTATAGTTATAATGCTGAATGTACAAGCATTCTGATGAAAATAATATCAATAATTTAATAATGCTTAATGCAAAGGGACTATTTTGACAGGAAATCACTTTTCCAAATTTAGTGAAGTTACCCATAAAGTCTCTGTGCTTGAAATGTTCAGTAGATGGTGATTGGTTTGCAGAGAAATAGTCTCACTCTACCCTCCTTCAGCGTCTTTTCAAGATATTAAAAACTATTTTTTGGCGATCACTGCATCGCAATGAGGTTGTAATAATAAGTCCTGTAATATCATGCAAATGAATAAGAGATCATCGCATTATTCGGACTCTCGTAGTACTCGGAAAGTGGGTTTTTAAGAGGGACTGATTTTAAAAGGTGAAATTGGTACATGATCTGTATAAGTGATCACTTTCCGAGTGCTGAGAGTGTCCTAATATAAAAAATTTTATAGTTTTTCTTGAATATTAAACACAGTTCAATAGTAATTATGAATGATGATTTCCAAATATTATAATTTTATCTTAAATATACGTAAGTTTAGTTTAACTTATTATGAGTGTCCGAATAATGCGATGATCTCTTATTCATCTGCATAATATTACAGAACTTATTATTACAACCTCATTGCGATGCAGTGAACTCTGAAAAATATTATTACTTGAAATGTAAAGGACTTTGGCGATATAAATCAGTTTTTCTGAAACCAATCACCATCTACTGAACATTTTAAGCACAGAGACTTTAGGGGTAACTATACTAAATTTGGAAGAAATGATTTCCTGTGAAAATAGTCCCTTTGCAGTAAGCATTATTAAATTATTGATATTATTTTCAACAGAAAGCATATACATCATCATTAAAAGTATAGATCATATTTAAAAATATAATTAGTTACAAATAACAGTAACTTAATTATCATGGATACTAATAAAAGTGAAAATATAATAATAGTTACCTGAGGGTAGGACTATTTACCGAATGGCATCGAATGGCACCGAAAAGTACCGAATGGTACCTTATGACACCGAGGGGCATCGAATAGCACCGAATGGCACCGAATAGTACCGAATGGTAACTAATGGCACCGAACGGTACCGAATGGCTCCGAATGGCATACCGAATGGTACCGAATGTCACTGAATGGTTTTAACTGAATGAGAAATACAGACGACCACATCGAAAATATCTTTAATTATTTCAAAAGATGAGCTATTTTTTACCTGATGGCGCTTTGTCAGTATAAAATGAAAATAATTCTTTAATAAGCATTGTTTAGAATGGATGAACACAGTTTATATCATTACATAATCAAATATACCTACTGGCTACTGGTTCCGTTAAAATACATATTAATGATTGTTTGATTTTACCTCCTTCCCTTTAAACAATAATCTTACCCGCTTCATTCGGTGCCATTCGGTAAATAGTCCTAGGACTATTTACCGGATGTAAGTATGAGAAGAAATAATAACATCAATTACAGTGATACACTGAATGATACAAGAGAATACCTACAGTTATTGAATATAGTATATTTGATGTTATTGTCCCTTCTCATACCTCTCCATTCGGTGCCATTCGGTAAATAGTCCTAGGACTATTTACCGAATGGACGCCAATATTTTAACTAAATGGAGCGGGTAAGATTACTGTTTAGAGGGGAGGAGGTGAAATCAAACAATTGGTAATATTTAGTTTAACGATTTCTCAGGTTCTCAGGTTTCAATGAAATTTGATACAATTAAATAATCTAGAAAACACCTTTAATATTTTAAAATCTATTTTATACTTAAACGTATATTAGTGTAAGTAGGCAGCAAATTATTTGTTAAGCATGTTTCATTGAAGAGAATACGAGCCTTGAGTTTTTTTACATTAAAAAAAGTTTATTGTTATTGTGTTAGTTTAATATTATTGTATCATTATTTAAGTCTATTCTAATTGTAAGGAAAAAATTTTGCGAAAATAAATAGAAATAAATAAATAAAAATTTTAGACGAAGATAATTAAAGATGTTGAATCATTCTACACCAGCGGTATAGAGTATTGATACCATCCCATTTTTTCCTGTGATTTCCTGTCAAAATTCTCCCTTTGCAGTAAGCATTATTAAATTATTGATATTATTTTCATCAGAATGCATATACATTCAGCATTATAACCATGAATCATAAACAAAATGTAATATATGATACAAAAATTAGTAACTTAATTATCATGGATACTAAAAGTGAAAGTAAAATAATAGTAATCATATAGTTTTTTCTTCAATGACCGAAAATGTGCAACTGACCGATAATTTGTAACTTACCCTATATATGTGTTACTTGTTAGAATCCTCACCAAGTTTTAATTTTAGGTTTCCCAAGAATAATAGAGTGCAAAAGTTATACCTCATCAACTCATCACGCCAGTGTCTGTAGATTCAAAACAAGGCACAAAATTATTATTGGGAAAAGACCTAAAATAGTTCGTAAATGATGTTTCCCAAAAAAATTTATGAAGGATTGTGGTTTGGACAGTAAAATATTAGTTTATTGCTTTTCAAATTATAATTGGTGAATTTTCATCCCCTATTTCTTTGGTTAGGTTGGTATGTAGGTATCTTAATTTCTTTAAAAGTAAAGCGGTGACTTTGATATTCCAATAGTTCTATTTGTTTATGATAACTTTAATGCCAAATTAATGGTGACGAACATACTTTGAAGGGAAACAAATTTAGAAATAGTATGAATTTTTTTGCTTCAATAAAAATGAATATAATATTTTTTTCGATTAAATTAACATTTTATGAAATTATAATAGTCTTCACTGTTCCTAGTTTTCTATAACTTCAACTTTTTTTTAGTCAGACTTTACCATCTAATTTGAAACCAATTCTGTCTTATATTTTATCCTAAAAACAGCATAAATAAATATAATACATTATTCAAATTAGAGAATTATCTTTAAAAGAGTATTGTAGTTATTAACCCTTGTAATATTTACATTAGAATAACTTTCAGGTAACAAAAATTGAGTTTTGTCTAGTACGAAGTTTTTTGCAGTGCAGTTTCAAAAATATCTTGGTCTAATAGGAGGTTTGTCTACTAAGAGGCTGGTCTACTACGAGGTTTTGCTGTATAACAAGTAATGAAATATCTTTGCAGAACACAATTAATGCAAATATCCAGACTAACCCAAACTTCCTAACACCAAATTTAACTGTTATTTATTAGATTGTGATTTTTATAAATAGTTTTAACACACGTGTTGAAAATGTGGATAACTTGTGGAAAAACAATAATATTAATAATTAAAAAATCACTTAGTTTTGACTTAGAGAGAAAAAAAAATTATGTGTTAAATCAGTAGGCTACCTATACATGAACTGTTAATATGAACTTGCATTTAAATATAATCCCAAACCCATTATATTAATTGAATTATTAACGAATGAACAACAGGAACTACACTAGTTATTGTAATTCAAAAAGCAAGAGGAGACTGGATGAAGATATTCTATAAGTGAAACTTCATAGTAAATATACATTATGTTTCTATTATATTCATGGTGATGATTCTTTATTGTATAGGGCGGGCAATAATTCAGAGGTATCTTTATTTAGTTCAATTCTTATTTTACAAAATACATCAAAAATAAAAATCATCTTCGCAGACATATATTTTTCATTATAATTTCCTCTGAATAGAGAAAATGTATAGTTACCCTTCAAAATGTATTACATGATAAAATCCTTCGTATTAATCATTCTTTATACTGAAAGTGAATTAAGTATCACTCTTTAGATCGAACCTATGAGTTAAAATATAAATATTTATAAATAAATATCAATTAATTTTGTTACTATATAATATTCATATTTTTTTGTGCAAATTTGTTAATTTCTATCAGACAATTTGATCACTTTTCTATTTTTGAGGGCTTTGGCGTCTTCAGATTATATTTATTTTATTAATTATTTTTGGGAGTGCTAGCCGCTCATAATGTACAAAGGTAAATCTTTAAATAAGAAGTTTAGTCAGGAATTGACCCCAGGGAATCTATCCTGAAGATGTCTGTGGTGGCATATTTAGTGCCCGATGCCCCGAACTGTTGTAATTTGTAAGCTATATAAGTTGTATGGAGGAGAGAGTGCAAATGGTAAATGTGCATTACAAAATAGTGAGATTTTATATCAAGTATAGAACATGAAAAAGATACTAAATACATTACACAGTTAAAAGTCAGAAACATTTAGAAAAATTAATTCTTATAACTCATTAATTAATACGAATTAATAATTGCACTGCACGACTTAATATCGTAACCCTACTTTTTTTAATTCATTCATTTAATAAAATTAGAGCGAGAACACGTTGAAAATATATTTATTTTTATAAATTCGGAAAATAAAGATTATACTAAAAAAGGTGAGGTTTGAGCAGGATCACGTTGAAAATAATTTAGGCGTACAAATACTACAAATAAAGATTGCACTAAAAAAGTGAAATATTTATGACCAAAACACACCATTTCAACAATTGTCAAACCTTGATAAAGCTTTAAGCAAAAATTAAATACCTATTATCAGTATTATGTATGAATGCATTGCTTTTATAATATACAAAAACAAAAACTTGATATTCCGGGATGTAACCGAGCTCTTTTTTTATCAGAGTCTACTGTAATAACTTAATTGAAGACCATTGCTAATGCAATAACTTAATTGAAGACCATTGCTACTGCAATAACTTAATTGAAGACCATTGCTACTGCAATAACTTAATTGAAGACCATTGCAACTGCAATAACTTAATTGAAGACCATTGCTACTGTAATAACAAACTAACACTTCTTTATTTTTCTGCTGACACAATATTTGCATGGGCTCAATTGTCTTTGGGCTCAATTGTCCTGAGCGCAAATGTCGGGGTCTAATTGTCCTGGGCCCGACTGTCAGTCCAAATGCATTTAAATATAATCCTAAACCCACTATATCAATTTATTAATTGAATTATCAATAAATGAACAACAGAAACTAAACTATTTATTGTAATTTAAAAAATAAAAGGAGACTGGATGAAGATTTTCAATGAGTTAAGCGTCATAGTAAATATACATTGGGCTTCTATTATATTCCTGGTGATAATTACCTTCGCAGAATGCGGAAGGTTGTATTTTAGACGGCATTTATTTATTTATCATCCTGTTATTCGCATAACAGAAAAAGTATTCAACCTAATTTATTAAAACATTTGGTGGAACAATTGGTTGATGTTCAGTGACCTTCTGATAGAATTTTATAAGCAATCCGGTCAAAGGTCAAGGTCAATGTCATTTATAACTAAAAAAGTATTGAACCATATTGCATGAAACTTTGTGGTGATCCTTTAACCATTATGTTAGATTTTGGGTCCGATCGGTTCAAATATCAAGGTCAAGGCCATTTATAACTCAACAACTCAAGAAGCATTCAACCAAATTACTTGAAATTTGGTCAGAAGATTTCTCAATGTTCGGGAACCATCTGAGAGAATTTAGGGACCGATTGAATCAAAGGTCAAGGTCACAAACTCACAAACTCGAAAAGTATTCAACCATATTGCACGAAACTTGGTGAGACGATTGGTCATTATCCAGTTACCAGTGGCCATTTAAACGTCGGCGAAGGTATGCGCTCTACCGAGAGCACGTAAACTAGTATACCGGGCAATGTTTCAGAGGTAATTGATTTTGGTTAAATTTTTATTTTACAAAATGCATCAGAACTAAAAATCAACTTTGCAGAAATTATTTTCTTAATTTTAATTTCATCAGATGTTTGAAAAAGTATAGTTACTCATCAAAATCTAATATATGATGAAATCCTTTGTTTAAATCTTTCTATATGCTTATTGTAGATAAATTCAGTATCAATCTTTCGATTGATTCGATGAGAATAAAAATATGCATGTGTTTATTATTAATTGATATTCATGGTATTTGGGCTAATTTGTTAATTTCTATCAGGCAAATTGAAGACTATTCTATCATGTGAGTGCCTTATGAGTTCGTTAAAAGAAATAATATTTATTAACAATTTTTGGGAGTGCTAGCCACTCATAATGTACAAAGGTAAATCTTTTAAAATAGAAACTTGTCTAGAATAGTTTCAAGGGGCTCTATCCTGAATCTGTCTGTGGTGAATGGAAGAGAAGGGGGGGGGGCGTATTTCATGTGCCCCGAACTGTTGTAATTTGTAAACTGTCAAGTTGCATGGAAGAGGAGAGAGTTGAAAAGCTCAAAGTGTTATACAGAACACAGAGTTTTCATATCAAGTAGTGATAGAACAATGTTTTCTTTACACAATGAATATATTTTAAGTGACTATTGTAATTGAGTATTTGTATTTATATATACTTATAATTACACTTATCTTAAATTAAACATAATTTTTATTATATATTTTAAAAGAAATATCTTTAAAACTACCTGAAGAGCAAATATTGTATCACAAGTTTTAAAATAAAAACTTGCATGAAGGTACATTCAAAATAAGGAAAATGTTGATAATCTTTATTGAATATAAAAAATGACAGTTGTAACTTAAACATTAAATGGAGTACAGAATATTCAAGCCCATTACTTAAGATAAATTAGGTAGGTGTAGATTTCAATCTTGTTATAGATGATTCAATCCCATTCTTCTTAGAAAACTCTTCGCCCACGTGGGGTTGAGTTTGATGGGCCCACCCCTCTCCTCCAGCAGGCTGGGATCATGCTGCATCAGCACTTGCTTGGCAGTGGCTATCACCATCAAAGAAATCACCTGATTAAAAAAAACTTATTAAATTAAAAACCTGACACTGTTATACCATTTTAGTTATCGCTATTAAATCACATTGGGTAAGTTCCAAGTTATCAGACGGTTCCACAATGTGAAGAAGATGCGACAAATTGATTTAATACCTCAACCAGCTTAATATGAAAAGGTAAATTTAAGATAAAATCATTGTATATATAATTCATCTAGTTTATATTGAACTCACGACAAATTTCACTTGTTACTTTTGTGCTCTTCTCAAAGATGATGTTCAAAATTCAGGAAAAACTATAAAAATTTAGAGAGAAACCCGTACAACTCAGGAAGTTAACAACTGCCTGTGGATGGGTCCAAAGGTGCTCCAGTGTGTAGATGCTGTGTGTAGTCCTGTGTAGTTATGAAGACTTACATTGTGTGAGAATGAGGGGAACAGAACCCACACCGATCATAGGCTGTTCTCTCAATACTGTGCATGTAAGAGGGTAAGGAAGGGTGGTGTCCTCATCTCAGACTGGATGGGTTGACCCTATCCAGTCGAGACATTTGGGAATCGCCCTATGGTCAGAAGCCTTGACTCGAGGATACCATTGGGAGGAATTGAGTCTAGAGCTCTCTATATGAAGTTGGTGAGTATTTGTCTGTGTAGGAAGGAGTGATAATAATCATATACTCCTTATCATCATTGGAAGACGCGACCTGAGTGTCGCCGCGGGCAAAACCCACCTCTCCTTTCAGGTATGTTTAAATGAGTGAGGATAATAATTTGTGTATTTCATAATTCACTCTACAATACTGGTGGGAAACAATAGTAGGTACTGACTGAGATCCAATTAACCGGCAACACAAAATAATTAGCTGAGTAGCCGAATTGTGTATTTTAATTTTCTAGGTAATGGGGCGGACGGTTCATATTTTGAACCAATCAGCGGCTCGCGGTTTCACGTGATCATGTTGAATATAAATTAAGTTCACCAATTATAATTTGTAAAGCAGAGAACTGGTTAGTACTTTACTGTCCAAAACCTCTAACAAGTTATAATTTGAAAAGTCTATAAGGAGTATTTAAATGTCCAATACCACTAATAATCCTAACTTTTGTTGGGAAATATCATTTAGGTACGAACTTTTTTAAGGAGTAAGGTACTGCATTCATATATGGGTACCTCACCCGCATTAGTGTGCCACAGGTACATTTGGCCTCTAACTTTTTTATTTGGACAGCTATGAGGTTTAAACTTATACAATGTTTGAACTATATCACTACCGATATTATACAATGAAAATATCGTCAGTTAATTGAAATTTGAATTAGTAATAAGCAAAACACACTTCGAAAAATGAGGAACCACAGACACCCGATCGTGTGTCACAGGTACATTCGCAGTTTATTTTTGATAAATATTCTGATATATGTATAAAGGGGGGCGTGCCGCCCCCCGAACCCCCTGCCAGGTCATTAAACAGTCATGAAGTTAACATAACAGAAACATAGCAGATCAAAAATCTACATAACAAAATTCTAAAAGCCGGAAATGTTACAGTTAGTATACGATTTTCATGAAATAAAAATGATCTTTATTAATTCAACTTTCAATTAACTGACGATATTTTCACAGAATAATATCGGTATTGATATAGTTCAAGCAATGTATAAGTTGAAGTTTATAGCTGCCAAAATAAAAAGTTAGAGGCCAAATGTACCTGTGACACCCGAATGCAGGTGAGGTAACCACATATGAATGCAGTACCTTATTGATTTTAAGTCTTGCCCAAATAATTTTGTGCCTTGTTTTGAATCTACGGACACTGGCATGATGAGTTGATGAGGTATAACTTTTGCACTCTATTATTCTAGGAAAACCTGAAATTAAAACTTGGTAAAAATTCCAACTAGTAAGACATATAGGTTTAGTTACGAATTATCGGTCAGTTGCACATCTTTGGTCATAAATGGAAATACAATATAATAACTATTTTTTGGCATCCACAATAAGTTTCACTGTTTCAGTGTCACTAATTCAATTTTCATACATGATTTATAGTTATAATGCTGAATGTATATGCATTCTGATGGGAATAATATCAATAATTGATAATGCTTACTGGAAAGGGACTATTTTGACAGGAAATCACTTTTCCAAATTTAGTAAAGTTACCTTTAAAGTCTCTGTGCTTGAAATGTTCAGTAGATGGTGATTGGTTTGCAGAGAAATAGTCTCACTCTACCCTCCATCAACGAATAAGAATTTAAAAAATATTTTTTGGCGATCACTGCATCGCAATAAGGTTGTAATAATAAGTTCTGTAATATCATGCAAATGAATAAGAGATCATCGCATTATTCGGACTCTCGTAGTACTCGGAAAGTGGGTTTTTAAGAGGGACTGATTTTAAAAGGTGAAATTGGTACATGATCTGTATAAGTGATCACTTTCCGAGTGCTGAGAGTGTCCTAATATATAAATTTTTATAGTTTTTCTTGAATATTAAACACAGTTCAATAGTAATTATGAATGATGATTTCCATATATTATAATTTTATCTTAAATATACGTAAGTTTAGTTTAACTTATTATGAGTGTCCGAATAATGCGATGATCTCTTATTCATCTGCATAATATTACAGAACTTATTATTACAACCTCATTGCGATGCAGTGAACTCTGAAAAATATTATTACTTGAAATGTAAAGGACTTTGGCGATATAAATCAGTTTTTCTGAAACCAATCACCATCTACTGAACATTTTAAGCACAGAGACTTTAGGGGTAACTATACTAAATTTGGAAGAAATGATTCCCTGTGAAAATAGTCCCTTTGCAGTAAGCATTATTAAATTATTGATATTATTTTCAACAGAAAGCATATACATCATCATTAAAAGTATAGATCATATTTAAAAATATAATTAGTTACAAATAACAGTAACTTAATTATCATGGATACTAATAAAAGTGAAAATATAATAATAGTTACCTGAGGGTAGGACTATTTACCGAATGGTACCGAATGGCATCGAATGGCACCGAAAAGTACCGAATGGTACCTTATGACACCGAGTGGCATCGAATAGCACCGAATGGCACCGAATAGTACCGAATGGTAACTAATGGCACCGAACGGTACCGAATGGCTCCGAGTGGCATACCGAATGGTACCGAATGTCACTGAATGGTTTTAACTGAATGAGAAATACAGACGACCACATCGAAAATATCTTTAATTATTTCAAAAGATGAGCTATTTTTTACCTGATGGCGCTTTGTCAGTATAAAATGAAAATAATTCTTTAATAAGCATTGTTTAGAATGGATGAACACAGTTTATATCATTACATAATCAAATATACCTACTGGCTACTGGTTCCGTTAAAATACATATTAATGATTGTTTGATTTTACCTCCTTCCCTTTAAACAATAATCTTACCCGCTTCATTCGGTGCCATTCGGTAAATAGTCCTAGGACTATTTACCGGATGTAAGTATGAGAAGAAATAATAACATCAATTACAGTGATACACTGAATGATACAAGAGAATACCTACAGTTATTGAATATAGTATATTTGATGTTATTGTCCCTTCTCATACCTCTCCATTCGGTGCCATTCGGTAAATAGTCCTAGGACTATTTACCGAATGGACGCCAATATTTTAACTAAATGGAGCGGGTAAGATTACTGTTTAGAGGGGAGGAGGTGAAATCAAACAATTGGTAATATTTAGTTTAACGATTTCTCAGGTTCTCAGGTTTCAATGAAATTTGATACAATTAAATAATCTAGAAAACACCTTTAATATTTTAAAATCTATTTTATACTTAAACGTATATTAGTGTAAGTAGGCAGCAAATTATTTGTTAAGCATGTTTCATTGAAGAGAATACGAGCCTTGAGTTTTTTTACATTAAAAAAAGTTTATTGTTATTGTGTTAGTTTAATATTATTGTATCATTATTTAAGTCTATTCTAATTGTAAGGAAACATTTTTGTGAAAATAAATAGAAATAAATAAATAAAAATTTCAGACGAAGATAATTAAAGATGTTGAATCATTCTACACCAGCGGTATAGAGTATTGATACCATCCCATTTTTTCCTGTGATTTCCTGTCAAAATTCTCCCTTTGCAGTAAGCATTATTAAATTATTGATATTATTTTCATCAGAATGCATATACATTCAGCATTATAACCATGAATCATAAACAAAATGTAATATATGATACAAAAATTAGTAACTTAATTATCATGGATACTAAAAGTGAAAGTAAAATAATAGAAATCATATAGTTTTTTCTTCAATGACCGAAAATGTGCAACTGACCGATAATTTGTACCTTACCCTATATATGTGTTACTTGTTAGAATCCTCACCAAGTTTTAATTTTAGGTTTTCCAAGAATAATAGAGTGCAAAAGTTATACCTCATTTCTCATCACGCCAGTGTCTGTAGATTCAAAACAAGGCACAAAATTATTATTGGGAAAAGACCTAAAATAGTTCGTAAATGATGTTTCCCAAAAAAATTTATGAAGGATTGTGGTTTGGACAGTAAAATATTAGTTTATTGCTTTTCAAATTATAATTGGTGAATTTTCATCTCCTATTTCTTTGGTTAGGTTGGTATGTAGGTATCTTAATTTCTTTAAAAGTAAAGCGGTGACTTTGATATTCCAATAGTTCTATTTGTTTATGATAACTTTAATGCCAAATTAATGATGACTAACATACTTTGAAGGGAAACAAATTTAGAAATAGTATGAATTTTTTTGCTTCAATTAAAATGAATATAATATTTTTTTCGATTAAATTAACATTTTATGAAATTATAATAGTCTTCACTGTTCCTAGTTTTCTATAACTTCAACTTTTTTTTAGTCAGACTTTACCATCTAATTTGAAACCAATTCTGTCTTATATTTTATCCTAAAAACAGCATAAATAAATATAATACATTATTCAAATTAGAGAATTATCTTTAAAAGAGTATTGTAGTTATTAACCCTTGTAATATTTACATTAGAATAACTTTCAGGTAACAAAAATTGAGTTTTGTCTAGTACGACGTTTTTTTCAGTACAGTTTCAAAAATATCTTGGTCTAATAGGAGGTTTGTCTACTAAGAGGCTGGTCTACTACGAGGTTTTGCTGTATAACAAGTAATGAAATATCTTTGCAGAACACAATTAATGCAAATATCCAGACTAACCCAAACTTCCTAACACCAAATTTAACTGTTATTTATTAGATTGTGATTTTTATAAATAGTTTTAACACACGTGTTGAAAATGTGGATAACTTGTGGAAAAACAATAATATTAATAATTAAAAAATCACTTAGTTTTGACTTAGAGAGAAAAAAAATTATGTGTTAAATCAGTAGGCTACCTATACATGAACTGTTAATATGAACTTGCATTTAAATATAATCCTAAACCCATTATATTAATTGAATTATTAACGAATGAACAACAGGAACTACACTAGTTATTGTAATTCAAAAAGCAAGAGGAGACTGGATGAAGATATTCTATAAGTGAAACTTCTTAGTAAATATACATTATGTTTCTATTATATTCATGGTGATGATTCTTTATTGTATAGGGTGGGCAATAATTCAGAGGTATCTTTATTTAGTTCAATTCTTATTTTACAAAATACATCAAAAATAAAAATCATTTTCGCAGACATATATTTTTCATTATAATTTCCTCTGAATAGAAAAAATGTATAATTACCCTTCAAAATGTATTACATGATAAAATCCTTCGTATTAATCATTCTTTATACTGAAAGTGAATTCAGTATCACTCTTTAGATCGAACCTATGAGTTAAAATATAAATATTCATAAATAAATATCAATTAATTTTGTTACTATATAATATTCATATTTTTTTGTGCAAATTTGTTAATTTCTATCAGACAATTTGATCACTTTTCTATTTTTGAGGGCTTTGGCGTCTTCAGATTATATTTATTTTATTAATTATTTTTGGGAGTGCTAGCCGCTCATAATGTACAAAGGTAAATCTTTAAATAAGAAGTTTAGTCAGGAATTGACCCCAGGGAATCTATCCTGAAGATGTCTGTGGTGGCATATTTAGTGCCCGATGCCCCGAACTGTTGTAATTTGTAAGCTATATAAGTTGTATGGAGGAGAGAGTGCAAATGGTAAATGTGCATTACAAAATAGTGAGATTTTATATCAAGTATAGAACATGAAAAAGATACTAAATACATTACACAGTTAAAAGTCAGAAACATTTAGAAAAATTAATTCTTATAACTCATTAATTAATACGAATTAATAATTGCACTGCACGACTTAATATCGTAACCCTACTCTTTTTAATTCATTCATTTAATAAAATTAGAGCGAGAACAAGTTGAAAATATATTTAGTTTTATAAATTCGGAAAATAAAGATTATACTAAAAAAGGTGAGGTTTGAGCAGGATCACGTTGAAAATAATTTAGGCGTACAAATACTACAAATAAAGATTGCACTAAAAAGGTGAAATATTTATGACCAAAACACACCATTTCAACAATTGTCAAACCTTGATAAAGCTTTAAGCAAAAATTAAATACCTATTATCAGTATTATGTATGCATGCATTGCTTTTATAATATACAAAAACAAAAACTTGATATTCCGGGATGTAACCGAGCTCTTTTTTACCAGAGTCTACTGTAATAACTTAATTGAAGACCATTGCTAATGCAATAACTTAATTGAAGACCATTGCTACTGTAATAACAAACTAACACTTCTTTATTTTTCTGCTGACACAATATTTGCATGGGCTCAATTGTCTTTGGGCTCAATTGTCCTGAGCGCAAATGTCGGGGTCTAATTGTCCTGGGCCCGACTGTCAGTCCAAGTGCATTTAAATATAATCCTAAACCCACTATATCAATTTATTAATTGAATTATCAATAAATGAACAACAGAAACTAAACTATTTATTGTAATTTAAAAAATAAAAGGAGACTGGATGAAGATTTTCAATGAGTGAAGCGTCATAGTAAATATACATTGGGCTTCTATTATATTCATGGTGATAATTACCTTCGCAGAATGCGGAAGGTTGTATTTTAGACGGCATTTATTTATTTATCATCCTGTTATTCGCATAACAGAAAAAGTATTCAACCTAATTTGGTAAAACATTTGGTGGGACAATTGGTTGATGTTCAGTTACCTTCTGATAGAATTTTATAAGCAATCCGGTCAAAGGTCAAGGTCAATGTCATTTATAACTAAAAAAGTATTGAACCATATTGCATGAAACTTGGTGGTGATCCTTTAACCATTTTGTTAGATTTTGGATCCGATCGGTTCAAATATCAAGGTCAAGGCCATTTATAACTCAACAACTCAAGAAGCATTCATCCAAATTACTTGAAATTTGGTCAGAAGATTTCTCAATGTTCGGGAACCATCTGAGAGATTTAGGGACCGATTGGATCTAAGGTCAAGGTCAAGGTCACAAACTTGAAAAGTATTCAACCCAATTGCATGAAACTTGGTGAAACGATTGGTCATTATCCAGTTACCAGTTCATTATATTTTGGAGGCAGACGGGTCAAAGGTTGATGTCAAGGTCATTTAAACGTCAGCGAAGGTATGCGCTCTACCGACAGCACGTAATCTAGTAAGCCGGGCAATGTTTCAGAGGTAATTGATTTTGGTTAAATTTTCATTTTACAAAATACATCAGAACTAAAATTCAACTTCGCATAAATTATTTCCTTAATTTTAATTTCCTCAGATAATAGAAAAAGTATGGTTACTCATCAAAATATAATATATGATAAAATCCTTTGTATAATCTTTCAATATGTATATTGGTGATAAATTCAGTATCAATCTTTCGATCGATTCGATGAGAATAAAAATATGCATGTGTTTATTACTAATTGATATTCATCGTATTTGGGCTAATTTGTTAATTTCTATCAGGCAAATTGAACACTATTCTATTATGAGAGTGAGTTGATAGTTCATTAAAAGGTTTATTATTCATTAACAATTTTTGGGAGTGCTAGCCACTCATGATGTACAAAGGTAAATCTTTTAAAATAGAAACTTGTCAAAAATAATTTCGAGGGGCTCTATCCTGAAGCTGTTTGTGGTGAATGGAAGAGAAGGGGGGGGGGAGCGTATTCCATGTGCCCCAAACTGTTGTAATCTGTCAAGTTGCATGGAAGAGGAGAGAGTTGAAAAGCTCAAAGTGTTATACAATATACTGAGTTTTCATATCAAGTAGTGATAGAACAATGTGTTCTCTACACAATGAATATATTTTAAGTGACTACTGTAATTGAGTATAGATATACCAATAATTTTAACTTAACTTGAAACACTCTTAAGGTTTTATTATTACTCAAAGAAATATCTTTAAAACTACCTGAAGAGCAAATATTGTATCACAAGTTTAAAAGTAAAAACTCGCATGAAGGTACATTCAAAATAAGGAAAATGTTGATAATCTTTATTGAATATAAAAAAATGACAGTTGTAACTTAAATATTGAATGGAGTACAGAATATTCAATCCCATTACTTGAGATAAATTAGGTAGGTGTAGATTTCAATCTTGTTATAGATGATTCAATCCCATTCTTCTTAGAAAACTCATCGCCCACGTGGGGTTGAGTTTGATGGGCCCACCCCTCTCCTCCAGCAGGCTGGGATCATGCTGCATCAGCACTTGCTTGGCAGTGGCTATCACCATCAAAGAAGTCACCTGATTAAAAAAAACTTATTAAATTAAAAACCTGACACTGTTATACCATTTTAGTTATCGCTATTAAATCACATTGGGTAAGTTCCAAGTTATCAGACGGTTCCACAATGTGAAGAAGAAGCGACAAATTGATTTAATACCTCAACCAGCTTAATTTGGATAGTTAAATTTAAGATAAAATCATTGTATATATAATTCATCTAGTTAATATTGAACTCAGGACAAATTTCACCTGTTACTTTTGTGCTCTTCTCAAAGATGATGTTCCAAATTCTGGAAAAACTATAAAAATTTAGAGAGAAACCCGTACAGCTCAGGAAGTTAACAACTGCCTGTGGATGGGTTCAAAGGTGCTCCAGTGTGTAGATGCTGTGTGTAGTCCTGTGTAGTTATGAAGACTTACATTGTGTGAGAATGAGGGGAACAGAACCCACACCGATCATAGGCTGTTTTTCACTGTTTCAGTGTGTCTCATTCTATTTTTAAAAATGATTTATAGTTATAATGCTGAATGTACAAGCATTCTGATGAAAATAATATCAATAATTTAATAATGCTTAATGCAAAGGGACTATTTTGACAGGAAATCACTTTTCCAAATTTAGTGAAGTTACCCATAAAGTCTCTGAGCTTGAAATGTTCAGTAGATGGTGATTGGTTTGCAGAGAAATAGTCTCACTCTACCCTCCTTCAGCGTCTTTTCAAGATATTAAAAACTATTTTTTGGCGATCACTGCATCGCAATGAGGTTGTAATAATAAGTCCTGTAATATCATGCAAATGAATAAGAGATCATCGCATTATTCGGACTCTCGTAGTACTCGGAAAGTGGGTTTTTAAGAGGGACTGATTTTAAAAGGTGAAATTGGTACATGATCTGTATAAGTGATCACTTTCCGAGTGCTGAGAGTGTCCTAATATATAAATTTTTATAGTTTTTCTTGAATATTAAACACAGTTCAATAGTAATTATGAATGATGATTTCCATATATTATAATTTTATCTTATATATACGTAAGTTTAGTTTAACTTATTATGAGTGTCCGAATAATGCGATGATCTCTTATTCATCTGCATAATATTACAGAACTTATTATTACAACCTCATTGCGATGCAGTGAACTCTGAAAAATATTATTACTTTAAATGTAAAGGACTTTGGCGATATAAATCAGTTTTTCTGAAACCAATCACCATCTACTGAACATTTTAATCACAGAGACTTTAGGGGTAACTATACTAAATTTGGAAGAAATGATTTCCTGTGAAAATAGTCCCTTTGCAGTAAGTATTATTAAATTATTGATATTATTTTCAACAGAAAGCATATACATCATCATTAAAAGTATAGATCATATTTAAAAATATAATTTGTTACAAATAACAGTAACTTAATTATCATGGATACTAATAAAAGTGAAAATATAATAATAGTTACCTGAGGGTAGGACTATTTACCGAATGGTACCGAATGGCATCGAATGGCACCGAAAAGTACCGAATGGTACCTTATGACACCGAGTGGCATCGAATAGCACCGAATGGCACCGAATAGTACCGAATGGTAACTAATGGCACCGAACGGTACCGAATGGCTCCGAATGGCATACCGAATGGTACCGAATGTCACTGAATGGTTTTAACTGAATGAGAAATACAGACGACCACATCGAAAATATCTTTAATTATTTCAAAAGATGAGCTATTTTTTACCTGATGGCGCTTTGTCAGTATAAAATGAAAATAATTCTTTAATAAGCATTGTTTAGAATGGATGAACACAGTTTATATCATTACATAATCAAATATACCTACTGGCTACTGGTTCCGTTAAAATACATATTAATGATTGTTTGATTTTACCTCCTTCCCTTTAAACAATAATCTTACCCGCTTCATTCGGTGCCATTCGGTAAATAGTCCTAGGACTATTTACCGGATGTAAGTATGAGAAGAAATAATAACATCAATTACAGTGATACACTGAATGATACAAGAGAATACCTACAGTTATTGAATATAGTATATTTGATGTTATTGTCCCTTCTCATACCTCTCCATTCGGTGCCATTCGGTAAATAGTCCTAGGACTATTTACCGAATGGACGCCAATATTTTAACTAAATGGAGCGGGTAAGATTACTGTTTAGAGGGGAGGAGGTGAAATCAAACAATTGGTAATATTTAGTTTAACGATTTCTCAGGTTCTCAGGTTTCAATGAAATTTGATACAATTAAATAATCTAGAAAACACCTTTAATATTTTAAAATCTATTTTATACTTAAACGTATATTAGTGTAAGTAGGCAGCAAATTATTTGTTAAGCATGTTTCATTGAAGAGAATACGAGCCTTGAGTTTTTTTACATTAAAAAAAGTTTATTGTTATTGTGTTAGTTTAATATTATTGTATCATTATTTAAGTCTATTCTAATTGTAAGGAAAAAATTTTGCGAAAATAAATAGAAATAAATAAATAAAAATTTTAGACGAAGATAATTAAAGATGTTGAATCATTCTACACCAGCGGTATAGAGTATTGATACCATCCCATTTTTTCCTGTGATTTCCTGTCAAAATTCTCCCTTTGCAGTAAGCATTATTAAATTATTGATATTATTTTCATCAGAATGCATATACATTCAGCATTATAACCATGAATCATAAACAAAATGTAATATATGATACAAAAATTAGTAACTTAATTATCATGGATACTAAAAGTGAAAGTAAAATAATAGTAATCATATTGTTTTTTTCTTCAATGACCGAAAATGTGCAACTGACCGATAATTTGTAACTTACCCTATATATGTGTTACTTGTTAGAATCCTCACCAAGTTTTAATTTTAGGTTTTCCAAGAATAATAGAGTGCAAAAGTTATACCTCATTTCTCATCACGCCAGTGTCCGTAGATTCAAAACAAGGCACAAAATTATTATTGGGAAAAGACCTAAAATAGTTCGTAAATGATGTTTCCCAAAAAAATTTATGAAGGATTGTGGTTTGGACAGTAAAATATTAGTTTATTGCTTTTCAAATTATAATTGGTGAATTTTCATCTCCTATTTCTTTGGTTAGGTTGGTATGTAGGTATCTTAATTTCTTTAAAAGTAAAGCGGTGACTTTGATATTCCAATAGTTCTATTTGTTTATGATAACTTTAATGCCAAATTAATGGTGACTAACATACTTTGAAGGG
This sequence comes from Caprella mutica, assembly GCA_947561585.1. Taxonomy (NCBI): domain Eukaryota; kingdom Metazoa; phylum Arthropoda; class Malacostraca; order Amphipoda; family Caprellidae; genus Caprella; species Caprella mutica. The sequence goes on from CANNZV010000523.1 coordinate 106,946, forward strand.
AAACAAATTTAGAAATAGTATGAATTTTTTTGCTTCAATTAAAATGAATATAATATTTTTTTCGATTAAATTAACATTTTATGAAATTATAATAGTCTTCACTGTTCCTAGTTTTCTATAACTTCAACTTTTTTTTAGTCAGACTTTACCATCTAATTTGAAACCAATTCTGTCTTATATTTTATCCTAAAAACAGCATAAATAAATATAATACATTATTCAAATTAGAGAATTATCTTTAAAAGAGTATTGTAGTTATTAACCCTTGTAATATTTACATTAGAATAACTTTCAGGTAACAAAAATTGAGTTTTGTCTAGTACGAAGTTTTTTGCAGTACAGTTTCAAAAATATCTTGGTCTAATAGGAGGTTTGTCTACTAAGAGGCTGGTCTACTACGAGGTTTTGCTGTATAACAAGTAATGAAATATCTTTGCAGAACACAATTAATGCAAATATCCAGACTAACCCAAACCTCCTAACACCAAATTTAACTGTTATTTATTAGATTGTGATTTTTATAAATAGTTTTAACACACGTGTTGAAAATGTGGATAACTTGTGGAAAAACAATAATATTAATAATTAAAAAATCACTTAGTTTTGACTTAGAGAGAAAAAAAATTATGTGTTAAATTAGTAGGCTACCTATACATGAATTGTTAATATGAACTTGCATTTAAATAGAATCCTAAACCCATTATATTAATTGAATTATTAACTAATGAACAACAGGAACTACACTAGTTATTGTAATTCAAAAAGCAAGAGGAGACTGGATGAAGATATTCAATAAGTGAAATTTCATAGTAAATATACATTATGTTTCTATTATATTCATGGTGATGATTCTTTATTGTATAAGGCGGGCAATAATTCAGAGGTATCTTTATTTAGTTCAATTCTTATTTTACAAAATACATCAAAAATGAAAATCATCTTCGCAGACATATTTTTTTCATTTTAATTTCCTCAGAACAGAGAAAAGGTATAGTTACCCTTAAAAATGTATTAAATGATAAAATCCTCCGTATTAATCATTCTTTATACTGAAAGTGAATTCAGTATCACTCTATAGATCGAACTTATGAGTTAAAATATAAATATATATAAATAAATATCAATTACTGATGTTACTAATTAATATTCATCTTTTTTAGTGCTAATTTGTTAATTTTTATTAGACAATTTGAACAGGCTTCCATTTTCGAAAGGCAACGGTGTCATAGTAGCATATCTTATCTAATAATTATTTTTGGGAGTGCTAACCGCTCATAATGTCCAAAGGCAAATCTTTTAATATGTAGTTTAGTCATGAATTGCCCCCAGGGGATCTATCCTGAAGATGTCTGTGGTGGCATATTTTGTGCCCGATGCCCCGAACTGTTGTAATTTGTAAGCTATATAAGTTGTATGGAGGAGAGAGTGCAAATGTGTATTACAAAATAGTGAGATTTTATATCAAGTATAGAACATGAAAAAGATACTAAATACATTACACAGTTAAAAGTCAAAAGTATCTAGAAAAATTAATACTGATAACTCATTAATTAATACGAATTAATAATTGCACTGCACGACTTAATATCGTAACCCTACTTTTTTTAATTCATTCATTTAATAAAATTAGAGCAAGAACACGTTGAAAATGTATTTAGTTTTATAAATTCGGAAAATAAAGATTATACTAAAAAAGGTGAGGTTTGAGCAGGATCACGTTGAAAATAATTTAGGCGTATAAATACTACAAATAAAGATTGCACTAAAGAGGTGAAATATTTATGACCAAAACACACCATTTCAACGATTGTCAAACCTTGATAAAGCTTTAAGCAAAAATTAAATACCTATTATCAGTATTATGTATGCATGCATTGCTTTTATAATATACAAAAACAAAAACTTGATATTCCGGGATGTAACCGAGCTCTTTTTTTATCAGAGTCTACTGTAATAACTTAATTGAAGACCATTGCTACTGTAATAACAAACTAACACTTCTTTATTGTTTCTGCTGACACAATTTTTGCGTGGGCTCAATTGTTTTTGGGCCCAATTGTCCTGAGCGCAAATGTCGGGGTCTAATTGTCCTGGGCCCGACTGTCAGTCCAAGTGCATTTAAATATAATCCTAAACCCACTATATCAATTTATTAATTGAATTATCAATAAATGAACAACAGAAACTAAACTATTTATTGTAATTTAAAAAATAAAAGGAGACTGGATGAAGATTTTCAATGAGTGAAGCGTCATAGTAAATATACATTGGGCTTCTATTATATTCATGGTGATAATTACCTTCGCAGAATGCGGAAGGTTATATTTTAGACGGCATTTATTTATTTATCATCCTGTTATTCGCATAACAGAAAAAGTATTCAACCTAATTTGGTAAAACATTTGGTGGGACAATTGGTTGATGTTCAGTGACCTTCTGATAGAATTTTATAAGCAATCCGGTCAAAGGTCAAGGTCAATGTCATTTATAACTAAAAAAGTATTGAACCATATTGCATGAAACTTTGTGGTGATCCTTTAACCATTATGTTAGATTTTGGGTCCGATCGGTTCAAATATCAAGGTCAAGGCCATTTATAACTCAACAACTCAAGAAGCATTCAACCAAATTACTTGAAATTTGGTCAGAAGATTTCTCAATGTTCGGGAACCATCTGAGAGAATTTAGGGACCGATTGAATCAAAGGTCAAGGTCACAAACTCACAAACTCGAAAAGTATTCAACCATATTGCACGAAACTTGGTGAGACGATTGGTCATTATCCAGTTACCAGTTCATTATATTTTGGGGGCAGAAGGGTCAAAGGTTGAGGTCAAGGCCATTTAAACGTCGGCGAAGGTATGCACTCTACCGAGAGCACGTAAACTAGTATACCGGGCAATGTTTCAGAGGTAATTGATTTTGGTTAAATTTTTATTTTACAAAATGCATCAGAACTAAAAATCAACTTTGCAGAAATTATTTTCTTAATTTTAATTTCATCAGATGTTTGAAAAAGTATAGTTACTCATCAAAATCTAATATATGATGAAATCCTTTGTTTAAATCTTTCTATATGCTTATTGTAGATAAATTCAGTATCAATCTTTCGATTGATTCGATGAGAATAAAAATATGCATGTGTTTATTATTAATTGATATTCCTGGTATTTGGGCTAATTTGTTAATTTCTATCAGGCAAATTGAAGACTATTCTATCATGTGAGTGCCTTATGAGTTCGTCATAAGAAATAATATTTATTAACAATTTTTGGGAGTGCTAGCCACTCATAATGTACAAAGGTAAATCTTTTAAAATAGAAACTTGTCTAGAATAGTTTCAAGGGGCTCTATCCTGAATCTGTCTGTGGTGAATGGAAGAGAAGGGGGGGGGGGGGCGTATTTCATGTGCCCCGAACTGTTGTAATTTGTAAACTGTCAAGTTGCATGGAAGAGAAGAGAGTTGAAAAGCTCAAAGTGTTATACAGAACACTGAGTTTTCATATCAAGTAGTGATAGAACAATGTTTTCTCTACACAATGAATATATTTTAAGTGACTATTGTAATTGAGTATTTGTATTTATATATAATTATAATTACACTTATCTTAAATTAAACATTATTTTTATTATATATTTTAAAAGAAATATCTTTAAAACTACCTGAAGAGCAAATATTTTATCACAAGTTTTAAAATAAAAACTTGCATGAAGGTACATTCAAAATAAGGAAAATGTTGATAATCTTTATTGAATATAAAAAATGACAGTTGTAATTTAAACATTAAATGGAGTACAGAATATTCAATCCCATTACTTAAGATAAATTAGGTAGGTGTAGATTTCAATCTTGTTATAGATGATTCAATCCCATTCTTCTTAGAAAACTCTTCGCCCACGTGGGGTTGAGTTTGATGGGCCCACCCCTCTCCTCCAGCAGGCTGGGATCATGCTGCATCAGCACTTGCTTGGCAGTGGCTATCACCATCAAAGAAGTCACCTGATCAAAAAAAACTTATTAAATTAAAAACCTGACACTGTTATACCATTTTAGTTATCGCTATTAAATCACATTTGGTAAGTTCCGAGTTATCAGACGGTTCCACAATGTGAAGAAGAAGCGACAAATTGATTGAATACCTCAACCAGCTTAATATGAATAGGTAAATTTAAGATAAAATCATTGTATATATAATTCATCTAGTTAATATTGAACTCAGGACATACTTCACTTGTTACTTTTGTGCTCTTCTCAAAGATGATGTTCAAAATTCAGGAAAAACTATAAAAATTTAGAGAGAAACCCGTACAACTCAGGAAGTTAACAACTGCCTGTGGATGGGTTCAAAGGTGCTCCAGTGTGTAGATGCTGTGTGTAGTCCTGTGTAGTTATGAAGACTTACATTGTGTGAGAATGAGGGGAACAGAACCCACACCGATAATAGGCTGTTCTCCCAATACTGTGCATGTAAGAGGGTAAGGAAGGGTGGTGTCCTCATCTCAGACTGGATGGGTTGACCCTATCCAGTCGAGACATTTGGGAATCGCCCTATGGCCTGAAGCCTAGACTAGACTCGAGGATACCATTGGGAGGAATTGAGTCTAGAGCTCTCTATATGAAGTTGGTGAGTATTTGTCTGTGTAGGAAGGAGTGATAATAATCATATTCACCTTATCATCATTGGAAGACGCGACCTGAGTGTCGCCGCGGGCAAAACCCACCTCTCCTTTCAGGTATGTTTAAATGAGTGAGAATAATAATTTGTGTATTTCCTAATTCACTCTACAATACTGGTGGGAAACAATAGTAGGTACTGACTGAGATCCAATTAACTGGCAACACAAAATAATTAGCTGAGTAGCCGAATTGTGTATTTTAATTTTCTAGGTAATGGGGCGTGACGGTTCATATTTTGAACCAATCAGCGGCTCGAGTTGTCACGTGATCATGCTGAATATAAATTAAGTTCACCAATTATAATTTGAAATGTCACTAAGTGGTATTTTACTGTCCAAAACCACTAAGAATCCTAACTTTTGTTGGGAAATAGCATTTACAAACTATTTTAAGTCTTGCCCAAATAATTTCGAGCCTTGTTTTGAATCTACAGACACTGGCGTGATGAGTTGATGACGTTTAGATTTTCCACTCTATTATTTGAAAACTAAAATTAGTTCTTGGTAAAGATTCCAACTAGTAAGACATATAGGGTTAGTTACGAATTATCGGTCAGTTGCACATCTTCGGTCATAAAAGGAAATACAATATATTAATTATTTTTTGTATCCATAATAAGTTTCACTGTTTCAGTGTGTCTCTTTCTATTTTTGAATATGATTTATAGTTATAATGTTGAATGTATATGCATTCTGATGAAAATAATATCAATAATTTAATAATGCTTACTGCAAAGGGACTATTTTGACAGGAAATCACTTTTCCAAATTTAGTAAAGTTACCCTTAAAGTCTCTGTGCTTGAAATGTTCAGTAGATGGCGATTGGTTTGCAGAGAAATAGTCTCACTCTGCCTTACTTTGAAGTCTTAAGAAATTAAAAATTATTTTTGTGCGATCACTGCATCGCAATGAGGTTGTAATAATAAGTTCTGTAATATCATGCAAATGAATAAGAGATCATCGCATTATTCGGACACTCCTAGTACTCGGAAAGTGGGTTTTTAAGAGGGACTGATTTTAAAAGGTGAAATTGGTACATGATCTGTATAAGTGATCACTTTCCGAGTGCTGAGTGTGTCCGAATATATAAATTCTTTTAATTTTTCTTGAATTTTAAATACAGTTCAATAGTAATTTGGAATGATGAATTCCATATATAATAATTTTATCTTAAATATACGTACGTTTTGACTTTTGTTTAACTTATTATGAGTCTGAATAATGCGATGATCTCTTATTCATTTGCATGATATTACAGAACTTATTATTACAACCTCATTGCGATGCAGTGATCGCCAAAAAATATTTTTACTTAATATTTAAAGGACTCGTGAGGTAATTGTAAACAGTTTTTTCTTAAACCAATCACCATCTACTGAACATTTAAATCACATAGAGACTTTAGGGGTAGCTTTACTAAATTTGGAAAAGTGATTTACTGTCGAAATAGTCCCTTTGCAGTAAGCATTATTAAATTATTGATATTTTTCCATCAGAAAGCATATACATTCATCATTAAAAGTAAGGATCATATATAAAAATAGAATTAGTTACAAATAATAGTAACTTAATTATCATGGATACCAATAAAAGTGAAAATATAATAATAGTTAGCTAACGGTAGGACTATTTACCGAATGGCACCGAATGGCATACTGAATGGTACCGAATGGCCTACTGAATGGTACCGAATGGTACCGAATGGTATACCGAATGGTATACCGAATGGTATACCGAATGTCACCGTATGGTACCGAATGTCACCGAATGGTTTTAACCGAATGAGAAATACCGACGACCAAATTGAAAATATCTTTAATTATTTTAAAAGATGAGCTATTCCTAACCTGATGGCACTTTGTCAGTATAAAATAAAAATAATTCTTTCATACGCATTGTTTAGAATGGATGAACAGAGTTTGTATCATTACATAATTAAATATACCTACTGGCTACTGGTTCCGTTAAAATACATATTAGCAATTGTTTGATTTTACTTCCTTCCCTTTAAACAATAATCTTACCCGCTCCATTCGGTGCCATTCGGTAAATAGTCCTAGGACTATTTACCGAATGTAAGTATGAGAAGAAATAATAACATCGATCACAGTGATACACTGAATGATACAAATTAATACCTACAGTTATTGAATATCAGTATATTTGATGTTAATGTCCCTTCTCATACCTCTCCATTCGGTGCCATTCGGTAAATAGTCCTAGGACTATTTACCGAATGGACGCCAATATTTTAACTAAATGGAGCGGATAAGATTACTGTTTAGAGGGGAGGAGGTGAAATAAAACAATTGGTAATATGTAGTTTAACGGAACCAGTATATTTAATTATGTAATGATACATATACTTTGTTCATCTAAATAATGCTTATTAAAGAATTATCTTATTTTATTTTGACAGAGCGTGATCTAGTTAGGAATAGCTCATCTTTTCAAATAATTAACGATATTTTCACTGTGGTCATCGGTATTCCTCATTTCGTTGAAATAATCCACCATTCGGTGCCATTCGGTGTGCCACTCGGTACCTATCGGTGCCATTCGGTTCCATTCAGTAAATAGTCCCACCGTTAGCTTATGTGACCGGAAAAATGCAACTGACCGATAATTTGTAACTTAATCTTTATGTTTACGTTTTGGAATCCTTAGAAAGTTTTTATTTTAGGTTTTCCCAGAATAATAGAGTGCAAAAGTTATACCTCATCAACTCATCACGCCAGTGTCCGTAGATTCCAAACAAGGCACAAAATTATTATTGGGAAAAGGCGTAAAATACAGGGTGGCGCAAAAAAAGGAAACCCATATTCAAATTAGGATATTTTGCAAACTATCAAAGCTAAAAAATTTCTAAAAACACTATTTTATTCATTTACTTTTTTTTTGCATCTATCTTGATAATCTGTTTAGAGTTACGACCAAAATTAAACATCCTGTAGCGAATAAAAAAAGGTAAATAAATTGGGCTTGCGCGAGGACGAAATATACGAAACAAATTCATAATAGGTTTAATTCATTTCATATGGATGTAAAAACAATAAATTATATCTTTTCTTTAAACAAATAAGAGAAAAAAAAAGAATTACCATTAGAAAGTTGGTTTTTGAGATAAAACTGATATCTAAAATCATTCCACCGATAATTTTTATCTCCAATTCGAAACCCTCAAAATGCAGCTTTAAAAAGAACACCGGAAGCTTTATACAGGTTCAACCTCATTGAACAACGCTTTCTGAAAAGATTTCCACCAACTATATAACCATATTGACAAATGTTAATAAGTTTAAAACACAAAACTGAAGGAATCGCTTTAAATTTGAACAAAAAGTGATCATGTCACAGGAGAAAAGAATGAACATATGAAAACATTCATCTTTTTCATGAACAGTTTATTGAGAACCCAAAAATATCAATCAGAAAGTAAGGATTAGATATCGTTCAAGAGACATTTCACCGAATTGTTAAACACGATGTGAAGTTTCATCCTTTCAAGAAGCATGTAAGGCTCGAACTCTTAGAACTGATTTACCGCACCGTCTAAATTTTGCAAAATGGTTTCTACAAAGAAATGCTCATTTTGTAGAAGATATCGTGATTGGTGATGAAGATGTATTTCCATGAATGAAAGAGTCAATAACAAAGATGTAGATTGAATGAAAAATAGTATAATTTAATTTTTTACTACTACCTTATGGAAATAAATTATTCCTATTATGAAATTTTTGTGTTTTTCATCCTCGTGCAAGCCGTTTTTATTTATTTATTTTTAATTCGCTGCAGGATGTTTAATTTTTGTCGTAACTCTTAACAGATTATCCAGAAAGATGCAGAAAAAGTGAACGAATAAAACATTTTTTTAAAAAATTTTTTAGGTTTGATAGTTTGTAAAATAAACTAGTTTGAAAATGGGTTTCCTTTTTTTTGCGCCACCCTGTAGTTCGTAAATGACATTTCCCAACAAATTTTATGAATTTTAATGGTTTTGGACAGTAAAATAATAGTTTATTCCTTTTCAAATTATAATTGGTGAATTTCCATCACTTTTTCTTTATCTAGGTTGGTATGTAGGTATCTTAACTACCTCTGATATAAAAAGTAACTAACAAAGACTTTAATGATATAAAAAATTATGAAATATCTTTACAAAATAAAATTAATGCAAATATCCAGACTAACCCAAACCTCCTAACACCAAATTTAACTGTTATTTATTAGATTGTGATTTTCATAAATAGTTTTAACACAGTGTTGAAAATGTGGATAACTTGTGGAAAAAACAATAATATTAATAATTAACCTATACATGAACTGTTATTATGAACTTAATATATATAATCCTAAACCCATTATATTAATTGAATTGTTAACGAATGAAAAACAGGAACTACACTAGTTATTGTAATTCAAAAAGCAAGAGGAGACTGGATGAAGATATTCTATAAGTGAAACTTCTTAGTAAATATACATTATCTTTCTATTATATTCACGGTGATGATTCTTTATTGTATAGGGCGGGCAATAATTCAGAGGTATCTATATTTAGTTCAATTCTTATTTTACAAAATACATCAAAAATAAAAATCATCTCCGCAGACATATTTTTTTCATTTTAATTTTCTCAGAACAGAGAAAAGGTATAGTTACCCTTCAAAATGTATTACATGATAAAATCCTCCGTATTAATCATTCTTTATATTGAAAGTAAATTAGGTATTACTCTTTCGATCGAACCTATGAGTAAATATATAAATATTTATAAATAAATATCAATTACTAATGTTACTAGTTAATATTCATCATTTTGTGCTAATTTGTTAATTTTTATCAGACAATTTGAACAGTTTTCCATTTTCGAGGGCATTGGTATTGTTGAAAAAAGTCTAATTTAATAAATATTTTTGGGAGTGCTAGCCGCTCATAATGTACAAAGGCAAATCTTTTAATATGTAGTTTAGTCAGGAATTGCCCCCAGGGGATCTATCCTGAAGATGTCTGTGGTGGCCTATTTTGTGCCCGATGCCCCGAACTGTTGTAATTTGTAAGCTATATAAGTTGTATGGAGGAGAGAGTGCAAATGGTAAATGTGCATTACAAAATAGTGAGATTTTATATCAAGTAATGAACATGAAAAAGATACTAAATACATTACACAGTTAAAAGCCAAAAGTATCTAGAAAAATTAATACTGATAACTCATTAATTAATACGAATTAATAATTGCACTGCACGACTTAATATCGTAACCCTACTTTTTTTAATTCATTCATTTAATAAAATTAGAGCAAGAACACGTTGAAAATATATTTAGTTTTATAAATTCGGAAAATAAAGATTATACTAAACAAGGTGAGGTTTGAGCAGGATCACGTTGAAAATAATTTAGGCGTACAAATACTACAAATAAAGATTTGCACTAAAAAGGTGAAATATTTATGACCAAAACACACCATTTCAACAATTGTCAAACCTTGATAAAGCTTTAAGCAAAAATTAAATACCTATTATCAGTATTATGTATGCATTGCTTTTATAATATACAAAAACAAAAACTTGATATTCCGGGATGTAATCGAGCTCGTTTTTTATCAGAGTCTACTGTAATAACTTAATTGAAGACCATTGCTACTGTAATAACAAACTAACACTTCTTTATTGTTTCTGCTGACACAATTTTTGCGTGGGCTCAATTGTCTTGGGCCCAATTGTCCTGAGCGCAAATGTCGGGGTCTAATTGTCCTGGGCCCGACTGTCAGTCCAAGTGCATTTAAATATAATCCTAAACCCACTATATCAATTTATTAATTGAATTATCAATAAATGAACAACAGGAACTATACTATTTATTGTAATTTAAAAAATAAAAGGAGACTTGATGAAGATTTTCAATGAGTGAAGCGTCATAGTAAATAAACATTGGGCTTCTATTATATTCATGGTGATAATTACCTTCGCAGAATGCGGAAGGTTGTGTTATAGACGGCATTTATTTATTTATCATATTATTATTCGCATAACAGAAAAAGTATTCAACCTAATTTGGTAAAACATTTGGTGGGACAATTGGTTGATGTTCAGTAACCTTCTGATAGAATGTTATAAGCAATCTGGTCAAAGGTCAAGGTCAATGTCATTTATAACTAAAAAAGTATTGAACCATATTGCATGAAACTTGGTGGTGATCCTTTAACCATTTTGTTAGATTTTGGGTCCGATCGGTTCAAATATCAAGGTCAAGGCCATTTATAACTCAACAACTCAAGAAGCATTCATCCAAATTACTTGAAATTTGGTCAGAAGATTTCTCAATGTTCGGGAACCATCTGAGAGATTTAGGGACCGATTGGATCTAAGGTCAAGGTCAAGGTCACAAACTTGAAAAGTATTCAACCCAATTGCATGAAACTTGGTGAAACGATTGGTCATTATCCAGTTACCAGTTCATTATATTTTGGAGGCAGACGGGTCAAAGGTTGATGTCAAGGTCATTTAAACGTCAGCAAAGGTATGCGCTCTACCGACAGCACGTAATCTAGTAAGCCGGGCAATGTTTCAGAGGTAATTGATTTTGGTTAAATTTTCATTTTACAAAATACATCAGAACTAAAATTCAACTTCGCATAAATTATTTCCTTAATTTTAATTTCCTCAGATAATAGAAAAAGTATGGTTACTCATCAAAATATAATATATGATAAAATCCTTTGTATAATCTTTCAATATGTATATTGGTGATAAATTCAGTATCAATCTTTCGATCGATTCGATGAGAATAAAAATATGCATGTGTTTATTACTAATTGATATTCATCGTATTTGGGCTAATTTGTTAATTTCTATCAGGCAAATTGAACACTATTCTATTATGAGAGTGAGTTGATAGGTCATTAAAAAATTTACTATTCATTAACAATTTTTGGGAGTGCTAGCCACTCATGATGTACAAAGGTAAATCTTTTAAAATAGAAACTTGTCAAAAATAGTTTCGAGGGGCTCTATCCTGAAGCTGTTTGTGATGAATGGAAGAGAAGGGGGGGGGGGGGGGGGGGGAGCGTATTCCATGTGCCCCGAACTGTTGTAATCTGTCAAGTTGAAATGATCAAAGTGTTATACAAAATACTGAGTTTTCATATCAAGTAGTGATAGAACAATGTGTTCTCTACACAATGAATATATTTTAAGTGACTATTGTAATTGAGTATAGATATACCAATAATTTTAACTTAACTTGAAACACTCTTAAGGTTTTATTTTTACTCAAAGAAATTTCTTTAGAACTACCTGAAGAGCAAATATTGTATCACAAGTTTTAAAGTAAAAACTCGCATGAAGGTATATTCAAAATAAGGAAAATGTTGATAATCTTTATTGAATATAAAAAATGACAGTTGTAATTTAAACATTAAATGGAGTACAGAATATTCAATCCCATTACTTGAGATAAATTAGGTAGGTGTAGATTTCAATCTTGTTATAGATGATTCAATCCCATTCTTCTTAGAAAACACTTCGCCCACGTGGGGTTGAGTTTGATGGGCCCACCCCTCTCCTCCAGCAGGCTGGGATCATGCTGCATCAGCACTTGCTTGGCAGTGGCTATCACCATCAAAGAAGTCACCTGATCAAAAAAAAACTTATTAAATTAAAAACCTGACACTGTTATACCATTTTAGTTATCGCTATTAAATCACATTGGGTAAGTTCCAAGTTATCAGACGGTTCCACAATGTGAAGAAGAAGCGACAAATTGATTTAATACCTCAACCAGCTTAATTTGGATAGTTAAATTTAAGATAAAATCATTGTATATATAATTCATCTAGTTAATATTGAACTCAGGACAAATTTCACCTGTTACTTTTGTGCTCTTCTCAAAGATGATGTTCAAAATTCTGGAAAAACTATAAAAATTTAGAGAGAAACCCGTACAGCTCAGGAAGTTAACAACTGCCTGTGGATGGGTTCAAAGGTGCTCCAGTGTGTAGATGCTGTGTGTAGTCCTGTGTAGTTATGAAGACTTACATTGTGTGAGAATGAGGGGAACAGAACCCACACCGATCATAGGCTGTTTTTCACTGTTTCAGTGTGTCTCATTCTATTTTTAAAAATGATTTATAGTTATAATGCTGAATGTACAAGCATTCTGATGAAAATAATATCAATAATTTAATAATGCTTAATGCAAAGGGACTATTTTGACAGGAAATCACTTTTCCAAATTTAGTGAAGTTACCCATAAAGTCTCTGTGCTTTAAATGTTCAGTAGATGGTGATTGGTTTGCAGAGAAATAGTCTCACTCTACCCTCCTTCAGCGTCTTTTTAAGATATTAAAAACTATTTTTTGGCGATCACTGCATCGCAATGAGGTTGTAATAATAAGTCCTGTAATATCATGCAAATGAATAAGAGATCATCGCATTATTCGGACTCTCGTAGTACTCGGAAAGTGGGTTTTTAAGAGGGACTGATTTTAAAAGGTGAAATTGGTACATGATCTGTATAAGTGATCACTTTCCGAGTGCTGAGAGTGTCCTAATATATAAATTTTTATAGTTTTTCTTGAATATTAAACACAGTTCAATAGTAATTATGAATGATGATTTCCATATATTATAATTTTATCTTAAATATACGTAAGTTTAGTTTAACTTATTATGAGTGTCCGAATAATGCGATGATCTCTTATTCATCTGCATAGTATTACAGAACTTATTATTACAACCTCATTGCGATGCAGTGAACTCTGAAAAATATTATTACTTGAAATGTAAAGGACTTTGGCGATATAAATCAGTTTTTCTGAAACCAATCACCATCTACTGAACATTTTAAGCACAGAGACTTTAGGGGTAACTATACTAAATTTGGAAGAAATGATTTCCTGTGAAAATAGTCCCTTTGCAGTAAGCATTATTAAATTATTGATATTATTTTCAACAGAAAGCATATACATCATCATTAAAAGTATAGATCATATTTAAAAATATAATTAGTTACAAATAACAGTAACTTAATTATCATGGATACTAATAAAAGTGAAAATATAATAATAGTTACCTGAGGGTAGGACTATTTACCGAATGGCACCGAATGGTACCGAATGGCATCGAATGGCACCGAAAAGTACCGAATGGTACCTTATGACACCGAGTGGCATCGAATAGCACCGAATGGCACCGAATAGTACCGAATGGTAACTAATGGCACCGAACGGTACCGAATGGCTCCGAATGGCATACCGAATGGTACCGAATGTCACTGAATGGTTTTAACTGAATGAGAAATACAGACGACCACATCGAAAATATCTTTAATTATTTCAAAAGATGAGCTATTTTTTACCTGATGGCGCTTTGTCAGTATAAAATGAAAATAATTCTTTAATAAGCATTGTTTAGAATGGATGAACACAGTTTATATCATTACATAATCAAATATACCTACTGGCTACTGGTTCCGTTAAAATACATATTAATGATTGTTTGATTTTACCTCCTTCCCTTTAAACAATAATCTTACCCGCTTCATTCGGTGCCATTCGGTAAATAGTCCTAGGACTATTTACCGGATGTAAGTATGAGAAGAAATAATAACATCAATTACAGTGATACACTGAATGATACAAGAGAATACCTACAGTTATTGAATATAGTATATTTGATGTTATTGTCCCTTCTCATACCTCTCCATTCGGTGCCATTCGGTAAATAGTCCTAGGACTATTTACCGAATGGACGCCAATATTTTAACTAAATGGAGCGGGTAAGATTACTGTTTAGAGGGGAGGAGGTGAAATCAAACAATTGGTAATATTTAGTTTAACGATTTCTCAGGTTCTCAGGTTTCAATGAAATTTGATACAATTAAATAATCTAGAAAACACCTTTAATATTTTAAAATCTATTTTATACTTAAACGTATATTAGTGTAAGTAGGCAGCAAATTATTTGTTAAGCATGTTTCATTGAAGAGAATACGAGCCTTGAGTTTTTTTACATTAAAAAAAGTTTATTGTTATTGTGTTAGTTTAATATTATTGTATCATTATTTAAGTCTATTCTAATTGTAAGGAAAAATTTTTGTGAAAATAAATAGAAATAAATAAATAAAAATTTTAGACGAAGATAATTAAAGATGTTGAATCATTCTACACCAGCGGTATAGAGTATTGATACCATCCCATTTTTTCCTGTGATTTCCTGTCAAAATTCTCCCTTTGCAGTAAGCATTATTAAATTATTGATATTATTTTCATCAGAATGCATATACATTCAGCATTATAACCATGAATCATAAACAAAATGTAATATATGATACAAAAATTAGTAACTTAATTATCATGGATACTAAAAGTGAAAGTAAAATAATAGTAATCATATTGTTTTTTTCTTCAATGACCGAAAATGTGCAACTGACCGATAATTTGTAACTTACCCTATATATGTGTTACTTGTTAGAATCCTCACCAAGTTTTAATTTTAGGTTTTCCAAGAATAATAGAGTGCAAAAGATATACCTCATTTCTCATCACGCCAGTGTCCGTAGATTCAAAACAAGGCACAAAATTATTATTGGGAAAAGACCTAAAATAGTTCGTAAATGATGTTTCCCAAAAAAATTTATGAAGGATTGTGGTTTGGACAGTAAAATATTAGTTTATTGCTTTTCAAATTATAATTGGTGAATTTTCATCTCCTATTTCTTTGGTTAGGTTGGTATGTAGGTATCTTAATTTCTTTAAAAGTAAAGCGGTGACTTTGATATTCCAATAGTTCTATTTGTTTATGATAACTTTAATGCCAAATTAATGGTGACTAACATACTTTGAAGGGAAACAAATTTAGAAATAGTATGAATTTTTTTGCTTCAATTAAAATGAATATAATATTTTTTTCGATTAAATTAACATTTTATGAAATTATAATAGTCTTCACTGTTCCTAGTTTTCTATAACTTCAACTTTTTTTTAGTCAGACTTTACCATCTAATTTGAAACCAATTCTGTCTTATATTTTATCCTAAAAACAGCATAAATAAATATAATACATTATTCAAATTAGAGAATTATCTTTAAAAGAGTATTGTAGTTATTAACCCTTGTAATATTTACATTAGAATAACTTTCAGGTAACAAAAATTGAGTTTTGTCTAGTACGAAGTTTTTTGCAGTACAGTTTCAAAAATATCTTGGTCTAATAGGAGGTTTGTCTACTAAGAGGCTGGTCTACTACGAGGTTTTGCTGTATAACAAGTAATGAAATATCTTTGCAGAACACAATTAATGCAAATATCCAGACTAACCCAAACCTCCTAACACCAAATTTAACTGTTATTTATTAGATTGTGATTTTTATAAATAGTTTTAACACACGTGTTGAAAATGTGGATAACTTGTGGAAAAACAATAATATTAATAATTAAAAAATCACTTAGTTTTGACTTAGAGAGAAAAAAAATTATGTGTTAAATTAGTAGGCTACCTATACATGAATTGTTAATATGAACTTGCATTTAAATAGAATCCTAAACCCATTATATTAATTGAATTATTAACTAATGAACAACAGGAACTACACTAGTTATTGTAATTCAAAAAGCAAGAGGAGACTGGATGAAGATATTCAATAAGTGAAATTTCATAGTAAATATACATTATGTTTCTATTATATTCATGGTGATGATTCTTTATTGTATAGGGCGGGCAATAATTCAGAGGTATCTTTATTTAATTCAATTCTTATTTTACAAAATACATCAAAAATGAAAATCATCTTCGCAGACATATTTTTTTCATTTTAATTTCCTCAGAACAGAGAAAAGGTATAGTTACCCTTAAAAATGTATTAAATGATAAAATCCTCCGTATTAATCATTCTTTATACTGAAAGTGAATTCAGTATCACTCTATAGATCGAACTTATGAGTTAAAATATAAATATATATAAATAAATATCAATTACTGATGTTACTAATTAATATTCATCTTTTTTAGTGCTAATTTGTTAATTTTTATTAGACAATTTGAACGGGCTTCCATTTTCGAAAGGCAACGGTGTCATAGTAGCAAATCTTATCTAATAATTATTTTTGGGAGTGCTAGCCGCTCATAATGTACAAAGGTAAATCTTTTAATATGTAGTTTAGTCAGGAATTGCCCCCAGGGGATCTATCCTGAAGATGTCTGTGGTGGCATATTTTGTGCCCGATGCCCCGAACTGTTGTAATTTGTAAGCTATATAAGTTGTATGGAGGAGAGAGTGGAAATGGTAAATGTGTATTACAAAATAGTGAGATTTTATATCAAGTATAGAACATGAAAAAGATACTAAATACATTACACAGTTAAAAGTCAAAAGTATCTAGAAAAATTAATACTGATAACTCATTAATTAATACGAATTAATAATTGCACTGCACGACTTAATATCGTAACCCTACTTTTTTTAATTCATTCATTTAATAAAATTAGAGCAAGAACACGTTGAAAATATATTTAGTTTTATAAATTCGGAAAATAAAGATTATACTAAACAAGGTGAGGTTTGAGCAGGATCACGTTGAAAATAATTTAGGCGTACAAATACTACAAATAAAGATTTGCACTAAAAAGGTGAAATATTTATGACCAAAACACACCATTTCAACAATTGTCAAACCTTGATAAAGCTTTAAGCAAAAATTAAATACCTATTATCAGTATTATGTATGCATTGCTTTTATAATATACAAAAACAAAAACTTGATATTCCGGGATGTAATCGAGCTCGTTTTTTATCAGAGTCTACTGTAATAACTTAATTGAAGACCATTGCTACTGTAATAACAAACTAACACTTACTTATTGTTTCTGCTGACACAATTTTTGCATGGGCTCAATTGTTTTTGGGCCCAATTGTCCTGAGCGCAAATGTCGGGGTCTAATTGTCCTGGGCCCGACTGTCAGTCCAAGTGCATTTAAATATAATCCTAAACCCACTATATCAATTTATTAATTGAATTATCATTGAATGAACAACAGGAACTAAACTATTTATTGTAATTTAAAAAATAAAAGGAGACTTGATGAAGATTTTCAATGAGTGAAGCGTCATAGTAAATATACATTGGGCTTCTATTATATTCATGGTGATAATTACCTTCGCAGAATGCGGAAGGTTGTATTTTAGACGGCATTTATTTATTTATCATCCTGTTATTCGCATAACAGAAAAAGTATTCAACCTAATTTGGTAAAACATTTGGTGGGACAATTGGTTGATGTTCAGTAACCTTCTGATAGAATTTTATAAGCAATCCGGTCAAAGGTCAAGGTCAATGTCATTTATAACTAAAAAAGTATTGAACCATATTGCATGAAACTTGGTGGTGATCCTTTAACCATTTTGTTAGATTTTGGGTCCAATCAGTTCAAATATCAAGGTCAAGGCCATTTATAACTCAACAACTCAAGAAGCATTCATCCAAATTACTTGAAATTTGGTCAGAAGATTTCTCAATGTTCGGGAACCATCTGAGAGATTTAGGGACCGATTGGATCTAAGGTCAAGGTCAAGGTCACAAACTTGAAAAGTATTCAACCCAATTGCATGAAACTTGGTGAGACGATTGGTCATTATCCAGTTACCATATTAATGCTTTTTGGGTTACTTTTGTCCTTTAGTCATTAATATTTAGGGTATCTAATCAGACTACCCACTTGGGTGTTATTCACTATTTAGGAATTCTTATTTTGGTTTTGAATGATTCTCTATAAAACTACGGCAAGGAGAAATGAAACGCAATTCAATACACACTTATATTCACTAAGAAATGTTAGAGTTACAGAATGTTGACAATTTAGTTTGCACAGAGTGACGGCGTACAGGCGACGATTGACTCGTACTAATTACGGGAGTCTTAGATATTAACTGAACTCTCTATGAAGGGAACTTGCCCCTTTTATAAGGATACTTTCACCAAGTATCTTGGTGCGGGAAATTTGGAAATCGGAAGAGAAATTGTGTCGAGGTTGTTTTTAACTAAAATCAAATAATACAAAAAATGTATTTACTAATTTCGAGCTCTTGTTAAGGCTCACGTCTCTCCCATAACTGTCCGACAAATACATTAAACTTAGTCAATTTATGATCGCCTTTGTAGCCTTTCTATATATCAGCTAGTTTTTGTGCCCCTTTAGGAGTTGTTCCTTTAGAGAATAAATATGCATGTGTGCTTAAGGCAAAAAACAGATATCTAATTTAGTCAAGGTTTCAACAGATGGTTATTCGTTTTACAGATAAATAGTATACTCATGAAATACAATAATAATTAAGTATATGTGTAATTTAATTACTGTAACTCTTCAAAGTAAACATATAAATGAAATATCAAACTTTTCGTTTTTCTAGACCAATATACCGTTAACACTATCCCCCCCTTAAAAAAGAAAATTACAAAGTAATTTTCAACAGAAAAGCAAGTTTAACTAAGCCTAAACAAGCAAAAAAAAGTAAACTATGATTTATCACAAAGTAATGTTAGTGAAAATATAAAAAAGCGTAAAAGAAATAATAAAATAAAAAATTTCGAAAATGGGTTGATGTAGAGGTTGACGTGTCAGCTGTCATCGGTCATCTGTGGTGAGGGTGGTCCCATCGTGTCAGCGACAGGAGGAACCGGCTCACAGGATTGTGTGGCAACCTTCATGGTGTGTGTAGGTATGTATGTAGACCGCAAGTGCTGCACCGGGCGTAGCCACGACCTTGGGTGGCTGTCGTGTTGTAAACACTGCTCAGCAGTCCATGTGACCATGGGTGCCAAAGGGTCCAATGGCTGGAAGGTAAGTGTTCATGGACCCCACCATCATGCCATCATAGGTTGGTGCCACTCGACCATCAATGCCATCATCAATGCTAACGGAAGTTAGCGCCCATGTGGTGTTGAATTTTGGAGATAATAATAATACAGAATCAATTACTTATATATGATTAGGTGACAATTGGAAATACTAATGACCAGCGCGGATCGAAGGTGCGTAAGACCAACAATTGTTGCTTCAACGTACTTCCATTGTTTTATTATCAACAATATATTCAACATAAAATAGAATTTTCATCCTTAAATGTAAACTAGAAATTAGGGTTAGTAATCTTACATTAAATCATACATGATTGCCAATTGGCATTAGATAGCAGGGAATCAACTTACAATATTATTCATTTATAGGCTTTTAAGGGAATTTCTCTAATTTTATCACGCAACTGAGGTGAGGGCAGCGTTGAAGGAAGTGAGGGATAAATATTCATGGCGGTATTTGTTCCTACCGATTTTACCGAAGCTTCCGAATCATCTGAGTTATTAGAGGATCTGGAATCCTTGGAATGGTTTCGTTTCCTGATTCTTTTGATGGAAGAGTTTTTTACTTTCGTTCTCACTTTCCTGCCCTTCCGTCTCAGTCTATCGTTTATCGATGATCGAGCGAAACTAAATCTGCTATGGGAGTTTTCGTTAATCTCTTTTTTTAGATTCTGTAGTTTGTTCTGGATTCTACGAAAACTGCTCCTCAACGGTATTGTCAAAGAATCCCTTGGATTTAAGTTATTCCCTGATTCAATATCATCTGAATTTTTAATGCGGTGATCTCTGAATTTCAAAACATATAATATTATAATGAGAATTAAATTTATCAGTACTAAAATGATTAAACTTCCTTGAGTCACGATTGAGTAAGTGTGAACCTCCTCTAATGTGAGATCCATGTCATCAAATGGAATAACGAAAGGTTCGTCTGAAGGTAATTCATCTATCAGCTTCTTGATCGTTTTATGTAAGGGAGTTGAATCATTTACTGAAAATATAGGTAAGTTCGTAATGTCAAACGGATTGGGTTTAGTAGTATTAGATACTAACTTAGTAATGTCAATCTCATGGGACAACCGTGCAGGCCATTCTACTCTATCAGTCATGATGTCACAATTTAATGGTAAGTAATGTAATCCAACTAAAGAGTCCCTAATGAGGCCTGTGGGGCATTGCAACTCCACTTGAGTAGATTCTGTTACGTACAACAGTCGTTTCTGGTGAGAATCTGATAGCAAGATTCCATTATTGACTCCTAAATCTCTAAAGCTGCATAATTCCATCATGTTTGTGGTATTCATCATAAATGATTCAAACTCACAAGAAGAATGTTTAAAATTCCATATGGGTTCATTTTGTCTTAAGATGTGAGTTTTATCGTCAATAGAATGAATATTGTCTAGGTCTGTGGTGACATAGTGTTCCTTGTCATACAGGAATATCTCCTTTAGGTTAGCTATTACTAGTTTGTCCGAATCTATCTTTATTGGATGGGGCATCAACGTGACGAGTTGATATTCATTCCTATGGAATAAAGGAATTAGTGATACAAAGTAATCTGAACCTAAGTTTTTAATTGTTATGAAAGGAATGATATCCTGGATGGTTCGACGATTGACCTTTGAAATGGGAAACACTAAATCGGGGTAAATTCTAGTCCCTTCCTCTACTACTGCCTTCACCGTTTCTATATCTAATAAATCTGAACTGATGGTTCCTGAACGTAATAATGTGAGTGAATTTTCTGCTATCCTTATTAGTAATAAAGAGTTCACGGCAGCCTGCTTTAGTTGTTCAAAGTTCCAACTAAGCATTTGTAACTTCTTTGAACCCTCCACTACCTTACTCAAATTATCTAAAATTATTTTTATATCTTTAACCGATTTCTCCACTGATTTTGACAGTATATCAATCCGTTCATTTGTTATAGTAATTTTTTTGTTAATTTTATTTATGTTATTGTTCAAAGTGGATATTTCTTCGGTATGGTCAGATCCTCCATAGAGTGATCCGAATATGGTACCACTTATACCCCCTACAGCCAATCCCGCCACAACTCCGAGAAAGGC
Organism: Caprella mutica; assembly: GCA_947561585.1. NCBI lineage: Eukaryota > Metazoa > Arthropoda > Malacostraca > Amphipoda > Caprellidae > Caprella > Caprella mutica. The sequence continues at coordinate 128,544 of CANNZV010000523.1, forward strand.
TTCTGGATTGGTAGTATTTTCCAGATGGGTGGAAGGGCGAGCTGCTCCCAGGAAGTGAGCCAGGGAGCTCGTGGTTTGCTCTGGTGCTTCAAGTTTAGTCCATAATAAACTTAGTTGGTTTTGTAGGGTTTTATGATTATAATTAATTTCCTCATGGAGGTTTTCACACATTAGATTTCTCCCTAGATAAGATATTATTTCAAGGTAAGTAGTTTCTAATCTGAATACAATAAAAGAAAGCCTACGCACAAAGTTTTGTCGACCCTTGGCCGACTGTAAAACTGTGGAGGCAAGTAGAGCTTTAATTGTGGTATGTGTGAAATGGAGATTTGAAACTAGTTGATCACAGACACTCGAAATGAATGTTAACCTTATGGGTGATAACAAAAACGCACCTTCCATCCTTGCGGTGCCTTGCCAGGGGTGAATGGATATGGGGGGTGAGTCTGCTTCTAGAGCCAGGCAACCAGCCACCATCAAGAGCGGTAGAATCCACTTCACCGACACTGGAAGGTCAATTATATTTACAATTCATTCTTATAACTTATTATTATTACTTATACAATTCAAAACATTATTACAATAGGTTTACAACTATTATTACAATAGGTTTACAACTATTATTACAATAGGTTTACAACTATTATTACAATAGGTTTACAACTATTATCTATGCCTCACTCATCTTCGAGGTCTTAAGTTATAAGGTTTCTTATCCTTAGGTTGGTTGTTAGTAAGGTTAGTCTGGTTAGTATGGACACTCGTAGGAGTTTCCACTGAAATAGTTTGTTTTACAATCAATTTGTCAGGGTGAATTACAAAGGTTCGAGAAGAATTAACTTCTTGAATCGTAATCCGGTTTCCCTTCTTGTTTGTCACGACAAACGGTCCTGAGATGGGTAAGTCTAACTTTCTCATCTGGGTATGTTTGTCAAGACGTGCATACACTCGCGAACCAACTTCTATGTCCTTTTCCTTTCGTTTAGAGTTAATTCTATTTGTGTATTTATCCTGTATTTGCGTCAGATGAACCTTACAATGATTTCTAACCTGTGTTATACGTTTCAACCTTACAGCTAGATCACTTTCACTATAGTCCAAACGAGGCTGAGTAAGTACTTCGGTAGGACTATCATAACCATATAACGCAAAGAAAGGGGATTCCCCTAAAGATGCATTGTAGGTATTATTGATTGTCAACTGAATAACCGGAAGTAGCTCATCCCAGTCCTGAGTGGCTAAGGTGTGACTGTAGGTTCGTAAAAGTTTAGTCACTTCCCGGTTTATCCTCTCTGCTAAACCTTGTGACTCTGGGTGGTAAGGTACCACCTCCCGCTTAGAGATGTTGTAGAACTTACAAAACAACTTTACCCGCTCACTTACAAACTCCTGCGCATTGTCACTTAGCAAAACTTCGAAAGACCCATAGTGGGCTATAACCCTTCTTAACGCGTCAATAATGCTGTCTGTTTCTTTATTAGGTAGAGGAATTATGATACTATATCTAGTGTAAAAATCTCTAAATACTAAAATGTATCTATTACCCTTTTCTGTTATTGGTAACGGTCCCAATATATCAGTACTTACAGATGCAAATGGTCGGTTAGGAATTGGATACATTCCAATTGGAATAGGTTTTGGTGAAGCCTTAGCCTGTAAACAGGGTACACATTTATCAATTAGCTCCTGTACGAGTTTACTCTCATGAAGATTGAAAAAGTTCTTCCTAAAGGTGAGCATTGTTCTATCATACCCTCTATGACCTGATGTGGTACTATCATGAATTATTCTAAAAGCCCTTTGCATCAGTGTACCTGTCAACTAAACTTCCCCTGGTAATGTTTCTTACTACAAACAAAATTCCACGTAATATCCGATAGTTTGCTAATTTCACGGTCCTTTCACTTGTTCGTGACGTTAACTTCTTTTTAAGTGATTGACAGTTCGCGTCTGACGTTTGTAGTTTCCTGAGTTCCTCTTCTGTCCAATCTACTTTTCTAGGGATATAGGACTGTAGTGGTTCCTCTGATTCTTCCTCCTTAGGTTCCTGTTCAGTTACCTCATTGACTTTTTCTCCAAGCTTATCATCTAGTTCCTGTGGAAATTCTTCACAATTGTCTTGTATGTCCACCATTCGGGACAGAAAATCCGCGAACAAGTTCTTCTTTCCAGGTAAATATTTTAGATTTATTTGGTATTCTTGCACCAGCAGAGCCCACCTGGTGATGGCAGCATCTTTAGCAGTTTTAGTCATTATTCCTAACAAAGGTAAATGGTCCGTGTACACGGTTACCTTATAGTGTAGGATAAGATGTCGGAACTGCTCTAGTGCGAAAATTAGAGATAACATCTCCCTCTTGGTGGCGGAGTAATTCCTTTGGGTCTCACTCAGGCACTTACTGACATAGGACAATGGGTGTAATACCCCGTCTATTTCTTGCATCAAGGCTGAGCCCAGGCCCACTAGAGATGCATCCGTGTGGATGAAAAATTCCTTTGAGAAATCCGGGATCTTTAAGATTGGGCTGTGGCATAGCTTCTTCTTAAGGGTATCTACAGCCTCCTTCTTCTTTTCATCCCATTCGAATTTTACGCCCTTCCTGAGAAGTTGATACAATGGATCAGCTATACCTGAAAAATTGCGGACGAAGATTCGGAAGTAATTGCAGGCTCCTAGAAAGGCCTGCAATTCTTTCTTGCTCGTGGGATATGGTAGTTTCCGGACTGCCTTGATCCGGTCCTCATCCATCCTTAGTCCATGTTCGTCCACCGTATATCCCAAGAACTTCACGGATGAAGTGAAGAACCGACATTTGGTGATCTTTATTTTGAGGTTGGCCTCCTGTAGTTTCTCCAACACTGTCTTGATCTTGTCTAGGTGGGTTTCCTGGGTGGCTGAAAAAATGATTATATCATCCATATATGACAAGGCATGTGTTCCTAAGATGTCATACAGAACTTCGTTTATAACCCTACTAAAATACCCTGGTGCCGAGGAGAGCCCAAATGGTACCCTCCGAAATTCATACTTTGAATTTCTTACCGTGAACGCGGTTTTGTGGCAGTCCTCTGCCTTAATCTCGCATTGATGGTATGCCGAGATTAGATCTAAACTGGAGATGACTTTCGTTTCTTGCAGCGAGTTAAGGAGGTCCGCTATCTTGGGAATAGGAAAAGTTACCGGTTCCGTTATCTTATTTAAACATCTAAAATCTATACAAGGCCTTATTCCACCGCCGGGCTTAGGTACGATGAGGAGGGGTGAATTGAAGTTCGAGGCCGACTTCCTTATCACCCCTTGTTCCAACAATTTTTTAATTTCTACATCTAAGGGTCCTTGCCTGGCGTGCGGTATCCGGTAGGGCGGCTTGTTGATGACTCTGTCTTCTCTCAGAGTAATTTCAAGCGGCTGTCCTCGGTAATTTCCGAGCGGTTCTCCCTTCAACCAACATACCTGCCTATACGTATTGAGGAGCGTCATCACTTTCAATTTCATTTCTTCATCCCCACAGGTTACATCTTCCCACTGCACTGGTGGCAGTGTTTCTGGTTCTTCGTGTTCCTTCACTGATGAATTATTTGCGGTGATGCTGTGGATATTTTCCATCTTTGCTTTTTCTGCTAGGCACAATATTGTACCTTGACTGAGGATTACATCTTTATCACTTGCGTTAGTTATACTGACCGTTATTTTCCCGTCAGTTACCCTCGTGATTGCGTTCGAGGTTAATAACCCGAATCGCGGTTCTCCGTGATAAATAATTAAATCTTCGTTTTCCTTGATCTTCTTATTGGCGATTTTCACCTGAATGGTGTTTACTGAATTCTTAGCTACCGTGAGTTCCTCTTTCAGGTGTATACTCACGTTACTCACCTTTCCCTGTCGTCCAGTATCATTTTCCGTTCCTTTTCTTATCCCTGGATCATTTTCTTCTTCGTTTTTATCGAGCGCTTCCTTTCCCTGCTCTTCTTCTAACACGGTTATTCTTGAGTTTACCGGTACCTTATTATATAATTTCTTGGACTGAATGATCATGGTTACGGTTTCTTCAGTATTTCTTTCACTTACTGATTGGTTGTCTATGAACTGTAATTCCTGTTCAGGAAAGTTTACAATGGCATGCTTAAGGATATTCATGCCCAATAGGACTTGTACACTTCCCTTATTTAATTCTTTGAAGACTAGAAAATCTCCTTCAAATTTGCCATTTAGCGTTTCTATTGACATCACTACCTTTCCTATTATTGGAATTAGGTTTCCTTGCGCGTCGTACACCCGTTTGTTTTGAGTTTTTATTTTCCCCTGCTCCCCTAAATTTACTATAATATTTTCAGCTACTAGGGAGACGCTAGCTCCACTATCGACTAGGGCGCTTAGTTCTTCCTTCTTATTTATACTGATAAGCTGAACTTTTATCATGGGGATCTTAAGTCTATTCTCTGTAGTATTGGATAAACTAACTAGTCATTCTGACTCTTCGTTCTTTTGTTCGTAGTAGTAATCCGGTGTATCCTCTTCGGATTGTTCTTCTAGGTGATGTACCTGATCTCTTCTCCTATAATCATTGTCGGAGTATTTTTGTTTATTCTCTAGTTTGACCCTGCAGTTACTCTTGGTGTGGCCGCGCCTTTTACACCTGCTGCACGGGTTTCGACAGTTTCTGTCTTGGTGTCCGTTCTTCTCGCAGTTTGTACAATACTGTACATTACCTCGCTGTCGTTTCCTGCAGTCTTTAGTATTATGTCCCTTGATTCTGCAATAGGCGCAGTAATCTTTTTCTTTGGGACATTCTTTCGCGAAGTGACCTTGTCGACCGCACGCGTAGCATTTCTTTTCCATCCTTCCTGGTCTCGTTTGTTCCGTTTGGAGTGCGTAAAGGACTTCCGGTTGCATGTTCTTCTTCTTTGCGGCTGTTTCCACTATCATGGCGTGTGCCTTCTTGACACAATTTATGGCGTGTGCCGTTATTCTCGTTGATCTCTTATCTGGTGTAGACTTAGATGACCTTGTCAATTGCTTGTAGACATCCTCTTGTAGACCGTTCACTATGAACAAATGCAGCAACATATTCTGCAAAACATCCGCTAAAAGAATCGGATTCCTATCTGGTCCTGCACCTCCTGCTGCAATTTCTCCTCTGGCAATCCCATCCGCTGCGGCTGGACCTACAGCAATGTCTTGCGTTAGGGGGTCCTGTAGGTAACATCCTGCTCCAATCCGGAGAGCTCTCATATCGTTTCTCCCCAGATATGCGTCCACTAAGGCACGGGTTTGCGCTTCTAGCTTCGGCAGATCATTTTCAGGATTGGAGATGTCTTTACGGAGCAGACCGCGTGCCGCTACACGGAACTCCGACCGCTCAAACTGGGGATATATTTCCAGGAGATCTTGGCAAACTTCTTCATAAGAGATTTGGCGTCCCGCGTAATTTGCCATTTGAATTGCCGCATCGCCCCTTTGAGGATCTATACGACTATTAAGAAGCCTAATCTTGGCCGCATCATCGGTGATGCGGTTTGCGTGGATGTGCGCATCTATGTGACGCAAGAATGACCGCACATCCACTTCCCGACTACCTAATCCCACTCCATCGCTAGCAGTTAACTTCCCGCAAAACAGTGGTAAGTTGTCGAGCACCGTGATGGAGCGCTGTTCTGTGGCGGACATGGTGTTTTACTTAATTAGCGCGCCAATATCTCTAAACTCTCAAAAAGGGTTAGTTAAGTATTAGGAATGGTTATTGCTGAAATTAGTACAAATATAATTACAATGTAAAAATAAAATAAACAGAAAAAATATACGTGCTACAAAAATTATTAGGTTCCACTAGCAATTGTTTTTAAAAGGTATAAAAAGGTATATTTGGTTACACGCTATACATAATATAAGAATTCTTGAAGATCGCTTCTTGATTCCAAGGTACTCACTCTTCTCGAGACTCTGTCTATGTACCTCACTCACTGACTGTTCTGATACTACTGTACTTGAGTTGGTCGTGACTCCTCTCTCCTTGGGTAGTGCTGGTGACGCCTTCGTCTACTTGTTGTACTTGTTGTAACGGTTGTTCCCTGGAGTGTGCTTGCCTTCGTCGATGGCTGTTTTCTTGATTAGTAGCTCGATGTACTGCGGAGATTTTCTTCTCAAGAGTGGTTGTTGATAGTATTACGTACAATGCGCTTCCCTTTACCAGCGGCTTATTATGTTCACTTCAACGTACTGTGCGCTTTTCTTAACTAGCGACTTATTACTGCTCCCAATTGAAAGACTTCTTGCGCTATACGTAGCTAGCGGCTTTCTATGCTCACACTTAGAGGCTTCGATTGCGCTAAAAACTAGCGGCTTACTATTGCTCACAATTAGAGGCTTCGATTGCGCTAAAAACTAGCGGCTTACTACTGTTTAGGCGGTGTAGGAGTATGAGTGTCTTCCTCTGGGTTCGCCTGTATCGTCAACCACCTACTGTTTAGGCGGTGTAGGAGTGTCAGTATCTTCTTCTGGGTACGCCTGTATCGCCGACTACCAGTTCCCTTGGCTTCCCAAGCGAGTTGCTTGCGGTGCTTGACCTGTACGCGGTGCTTGACCTGCTTAACTGGTTTCTGCGCCTGCCAATGCCGTGTGATACAGCGTATTGCCTGAGGCTATGCTTTGACCTGTAGCGGTGCTTGACCTCGTCGACTGGTTTCTGCGCCTGCCGATGTCGTGTGTGTTACACTGTATAGCCCGAGGCTACGTCGCGGTGTTTTTACTTTTTTATTGGCACTGTTTACTCACTGTTGTATTATAATAATAATACATCAACATCAAACCTTGCTGTAAGTAATATAGAGAATTTTATTTCACAAAATAAGGTCCCGCCGGAGGTTCCAGATATATTAATGCTTTTTGGGTTACTTTTGTCCTTTAGTCATTAATATTTAGGGTATCTAATCAGACTACCCACTTGGGTGTTATTCACTATTTAGGAATTCTTATTTTGGTTTTGAATGATTCTCTATAAAACTACGGCAAGGAGAAATGAAACGCAATTCAATACACACTTATATTCACTAAGAAATGTTAGAGTTACAGAATGTTGACAATTTAGTTTGCACAGAGTGACGGCGTACAGGCGACGATTGACTCGTACTAATTACGGGAGTCTTAGATATTAACTGAACTCTCTATGAAGGGAACTTGCCCCTTTTATAAGGATACTTTCACCAAGTATCTTGGTGCGGGAAATTTGGAAATCGGAAGAGAAATTGTGTCGAGGTTGTTTTTAACTAAAATCAAATAATACAAAAAATGTATTTACTAATTTCGAGCTCTTGTTAAGGCTCACGTCTCTCCCATAACTGTCCGACAAATACATTAAACTTAGTCAATTTATGATCACCTTTGTAGCCTTTCTATATATCAGCTAGTTTTTGTGCCCCTTTAGGAGTTGTTCCTTTAGAGAATAAATATGCATGTGTGCTTAAGGCAAAAAACAGATATCTAATTTAGTCAAGGTTTCAACAGATGGTTATTCGTTTTACAGATAAATAGTATACTCATGAAATACAATAATAATTAAGTATATGTGTAATTTAATTACTGTAACTCTTCAAAGTAAACATATAAATGAAATATCAAACTTTTCGTTTTTCTAGACCAATATACCGTTAACATACCAGTTCATTATATTTTGGAGGCAGACGGGTCAAAGGTTGATGTCAAGGTCATTTAAACGTCAGCGAAGGTATGCGCTCTACCGACAGCACGTAATCTAGTAAGCCGGGCAATGTTTCAGAGATAATTGATTTTGGTTAAATTTTCATTTTACAAAATACATCAGAACTAAAATTCAACTTCGCATAAATTATTTCCTTAATTTTAATTTCCTCAGATAATAGAAAAAGTATGGTTACTCATCAAAATATAATATATGATAAAATCCTTTGTATAATCTTTCAATATGTATATTGGTGATAAATTCAGTATCAATCTTTCGATCGATTCGATGAGAATAAAAATATGCATGTGTTTATTACTAATTGATATTCATCGTATTTGGGCTAATTTGTTAATTTCTATCAGGCAAATTGAACACTATTCTATTATGAGAGTGAGTTGATAGTTCATTAAAAGGTTTATTATTCATTAACAATTTTTGGGAGTGCTAGCCACTCATGATGTACAAAGGTAAATCTTTTAAAATAGAAACTTGTCAAAAATAATTTCGAGGGGCTCTATCCTGAAGCTGTTTGTGATGAATGGAAGAGAAGGGGGGGGGGAGCGTATTCCATGTGCCCCAAACTGTTGTAATCTGTCAAGTTGCATGGAAGAGGAGAGAGTTGAAAAGCTCAAAGTGTTATACAAAATACTGAGTTTTCATATCAAGTAGTGATAGAACAATGTGTTCTCTACACAATTAATATATTTTAAGTGACTACTGTAATTGAGTATAGATATACCAATAATTTTAACTTAACTTGAAACACTCTTAAGGTTTTATTTTTACTCAAAGAAATTTCTTTAAAACTACCTGAAGAGCAAATATTGTATCACAAGTTTTAAAGTAAAAACTCGCATGAAGGTACATTCAAAATAAGGAAAATGTTGATAATCTTTATTGAATATAAAAAAATGACAGTTGTAACTTAAACATTAAATGGAGTACAGAATATTCAAGCCCATTACTTGAGATAAATTAGGTAGGTGTAGATTTCAATCTTGTTATAGATGATTCAATCCCATTCTTCTTAGAAAACTCTTCGCCCACGTGGGGTTGAGTTTGATGGGCCCACCCCTCTCCTCCAGCAGGCTGGGATCATGCTGCATCAGCACTTGCTTGGCAGTGCCTATCACCATCAAAGAAATCACCTGATTAAAAAAAACTTATTAAATTAAAAACCTGACACTGTTATACCATTTTAGTTATCGCTATTAAATCACATTGGGTAAGTTCCAAGTTATCAGACGGTTCCACAATGTGAAGAAGATGCGACAAATTGATTGAATACCTCAACCAGCTTAATATGAATAGGTAAATTTAAGATAAAATCATTGTATATATAATTCATCTAGTTTATATTGAACTCACGACAAATTTCACTTGTTACTTTTGAGCTCTTCTCAAAGATGATGTTCAAAATTCAGGAAAAACTTTAAAAATTTAGAGAGAAACCCGTACAACTCAGGAAGTTAACAACTGCCTGTGGATGGGTCCAAAGGTGCTCCAGTGTGTAGTCCTGTGTAGTTATGAAGACTTACATTGTGTGAGAATGAGGGGAACAGAACCCACACCGATCATAGGCTGTTCTCTCAATACTGTGCATGTAAGAGGGTAAGGAAGGGTGGTGTCCTCATCTCAGACTGGATTCAAAACAAGGCACAAAATTATTATTGGGAAAAGACCTAAAATAGTTCGTAAATGATGTTTCCCAAAAAAATTTATGAAGGATTGTGGTTTGGACAGTAAAATATTAGTTTATTGCTTTTCAAATTATAATTGGTGAATTTTCATCTCCTATTTCTTTGGTTAGGTTGGTATGTAGGTATCTTAATTTCTTTAAAAGTAAAGCGGTGACTTTGATATTCCAATAGTTCTATTTGTTTATGATAACTTTAATGCCAAATTAATGGTGACTAACATACTTTGAAGGGAAACAAATTTAGAAATAGTATGAATTTTTTTGCTTCAATTAAAATGAATATAATATTTTTTTCGATTAAATTAACATTTTATGAAATTATAATAGTCTTCACTGTTCCTAGTTTTCTATAACTTCAACTTTTTTTTAGTCAGACTTTACCATCTAATTTGAAACCAATTCTGTCTTATATTTTATCCTAAAAACAGCATAAATAAATATAATACATTATTCAAATTAGAGAATTATCTTTAAAAGAGTATTGTAGTTATTAACCCTTGTAATATTTACATTAGAATAACTTTCAGGTAACAAAAATTGAGTTTTGTCTAGTACGAAGTTTTTTGCAGTACAGTTTCAAAAATATCTTGGTCTAATAGGAGGTTTGTCTACTAAGAGGCTGGTCTACTACGAGGTTTTGCTGTATAACAAGTAATGAAATATCTTTGCAGAACACAATTAATGCAAATATCCAGACTAACCCAAACTTCCTAACACCAAATTTAACTGTTATTTATTAGATGGTGATTTTTATAAATAGTTTTAACACACGTGTTGAAAATGTGGATAACTTGTGGAAAAAACAATAATATTAATAATTAAAAAACTCTTAGTTTTGACTTTGAGAACAAAAATAGTTAAATCAGTAGGCTACCTATACATGAACTGTTAATATGAACTTGCATTTAAATATAATCCCAAACCCATTATATTAATTGAATTATTAACGAATGAACAACAGGAACTACACTAGTTATTGTAATTCAAAAAGCAAGAGGAGACTGGATGAAGATATTCTATAAGTGAAACTTCTTAGTAAATATACATTATGTTTCTATTATATTCATGGTGATGATTCTTTATTGTATAGGGCGGGCAATAATTCAGAGGTATCTTTATTTAGTTCAATTCTTATTTTACAAAATACATCAAAAAAAAAATCATCTTCGCAGACATATATTTTTCATTATAATTTCCTCTGAATAGAGAAAATGTATAGTTACCCTTCAAAATGTATTACATGATAAAATCCTTCGTATTAATCATTCTTTATACTGAAAGTGAATTCAGTATCACTCTTTAGATCGAACCTATGAGTTAAAATATAAATATTTATAAATAAATATCAATTAATTTTGTTACTATATAATATTCATATTTTTTTGTGCAAATTTGTTAATTTCTATCAGACAATTTGATCACTTTTCTATTTTTGAGGGCTTTGGCGTCTTCAGATTATATTTATTTTATTAATTATTTTTGGGAGTGCTAGCCGCTCATAATGTACAAAGGTAAATCTTTAAATAAGAAGTTTAGTCAGGAATTGACCCCAGGGAATCTATCCTGAAGATGTCTGTGGTGGCATATTTAGTGCCCGATGCCCCGAACTGTTGTAATTTGTAAGCTATATAAGTTGTATGGAGGAGAGAGTGCAAATGGTAAATGTGCATTACAAAATAGTGAGATTTTATATCAAGTATAGAACATGAAAAAGATACTAAATACATTACACAGTTAAAAGTCAGAAACATTTAGAAAAATTAATTCTTATAACTCATTAATTAATACGAATTAATAATTGCACTGCACGACTTAATATCGTAACCCTACTTTTTTTAATTCATTCTTTTAATAAAATTAGAGCGAGAACACGTTGAAAATATATTTAGTTTTATAAATTCGGAAAATAAAGATTATACTAAAAAAGGTGAGGTTTGAGCAGGATCACGTTGAAAATAATTTAGGCGTACAAATACTACAAATAAAGATTGCACTAAAAAGGTGAAATATTTATGACCAAAACACACCATTTCAACAATTGTCAAACCTTGATAAAGCTTTAAGCAAAAATTAAATACCTATTATCAGTATTATGTATGAATGCATTGCTTTTATAATATACAAAAACAAAAACTTGATATTCCGGGATGTAACCGAGCTCTTTTTTTATCAGAGTCTACTGTAATAACTTAATTGAAGACCATTGCTACTGCAATAACTTAATTGAAGACCATTGCAACTGCAATAACTTAATTGAAGACCATTGCTACTGTAATAACAAACTAACACTTCTTTATTTTTCTGCTGACACAATATTTGCATGGGCTCAATTGTCTTTGGGCTCAATTGTCCTGAGCGCAAATGTCGGGGTCTAATTGTCCTGGGCCCGACTGTCAGTCCAAGTGCATTTAAATATAATCCTAAACCCACTATATCAATTTATTAATTGAATTATCAATAAATGAACAACAGAAACTAAACTAGTTATTGTAATTTAAAAAATAAAAGGAGACTTGATGAATATTTTCAATGAGTGAAGCGTCATAGTAAATATACATTGGGCTTCTATTATATTCATGGTGATAATTACCTTCGCAGAATGCGGAAGGTTGTATTTTAGACGGCATTTATTTATTTATCATCCTGTTATTCGCATAACAGAAAAAGTATTCAACCTAATTTGGTAAAACATTTGGTGGGACAATTGGTTGATGTTCAGTTACCTTCTGATAGAATTTTATAAGCAATCCGGTCAAAGGTCAAGGTCAATGTCATTTATAACTAAAAAAGTATTGAACCATATTGCATGAAACTTGGTGGTGATCCTTTAACCATTTTGTTAGATTTTGGATCCGATCGGTTCAAATATCAAGGTCAAGGCCATTTATAACTCAACAACTCAAGAAGCATTCATCCAAATTACTTGAAATTTGGTCAGAAGATTTCTCAATGTTCGGGAACCATCTGAGAGATTTAGGGACCGATTGGATCTAAGGTCAAGGTCAAGGTCACAAACTTGAAAAGTATTCAACCCAATTGCATGAAACTTGGTGAAACGATTGGTCATTATCCAGTTACCAGTTCATTATATTTTGGAGGCAGACGGGTCAAAGGTTGATGTCAAGGTCATTTAAACGTCAGCGAAGGTATGCGCTCTACCGACAGCACGTAATCTAGTAAGCCGGGCAATGTTTCAGAGGTAATTGATTTTGGTTAAATTTTCATTTTACAAAATACATCAGAACTAAAATTCAACTTCGCATAAATTATTTCCTTAATTTTAATTTCCTCAGATAATAGAAAAAGTATGGTTACTCATCAAAATATAATATATGATAAAATCCTTTGTATAATCTTTCAATATGTATATTGGTGATAAATTCAGTATCAATCTTTCGATCGATTCGATGAGAATAAAAATATGCATGTGTTTATTACTAATTGATATTCATCGTATTTGGGCTAATTTGTTAATTTCTATCAGGCAAATTGAACACTATTCTATTATGAGAGTGAGTTGAAAGTTCATTAAAAGGTTTATTATTCATTAACAATTTTTGGGAGTGCTAGCCACTCATGATGTACAAAGGTAAATCTTTTAAAATAGAAACTTGTCAAAAATAATTTCGAGGGGCTCTATCCTGAATCTGTTTGTGGTGAATGGAAGAGAAGGGGGGGGGGGAGCGTATTCCATGTGCCCCAAACTGTTGTAATCTGTCAAGTTGCATGGAAGAGGAGAGAGTTGAAAAGCTCAAAGTGTTATACAAAATACTGAGTTTTCATATCAAGTAGTGATAGAACAATGTGTTCTCTACACAATGAATATATTTTAAGTGACTACTGTAATTGAGTATAGATATACCAATAATTTTAACTTAACTTGAAACACTCTTAAGGTTTTATTATTACTCAAAGAAATATCTTTAAAACTACCTGAAGAGCAAATATTGTATCACAAGTTTAAAAGTAAAAACTCGCATGAAGGTATATTCAAAATAAGGAAAATGTTGATAATCTTTATTGAATATAAAAAATGACAGTTGTAATTTAAACATTAAATGGAGTACAGAATATTCAATCCCATTACTTAAGATAAATTAGGTAGGTGTAGATTTCAATCTTGTTATAGATGATTCAATCCCATTCTTCTTAGAAAACTCTTCGCCCACGTGGGGTTGAGTTTGATGGGCCCACCCCGCTCCTCCAGCAGGCTGGGATCATGCTGCATCAGCACTTGCTTGGCAGTGGCTATCACCATGAAAGAAGTCACCTGATTGGTAAAAATGTATTAAATTAAAAATCCTGATCCTATATCCTTCATTGACCATTCAATTGAAGTAAAAGAAGAAACTCTTGACTTGTTTCTAGATATGACTATTATTTTCTCTTGACATAAAAAGTACTCGTTTCAAAACAAACCTTTTCCCCCGAGAGAATCAGTTGCTGTATGCAATCCTTGACGAAATCGTCGTATTTTCCGAGTCTCATGGGACGTCCTCTCTGAGCAAAGCCCAAGCAAGTTACATCCTTGCCACCCCGCATCTTTTTGGCGATGTACTTCTCTTTCAGTCCCCTCACGGTAGACTCTGGCAAGTCTAAGGCCATGGTAGTTTTGAAATGCTTAACTGCTGCCAAGTTGCCGTGAATTGCCGCGAATTTACCTGACAGGAATTTAACTATTAGTGTTCAGATGGAGACTTTTGAATAAATAGTTATTTCGCCTAATGAAAATACTTCTAATTTTATAAAACACGGTTATTTAGATATCATTTATAATATAACTATAACCTATATAAAAATTTGACAGTTGCTGTTGTTGATGATAAGCCTCCTCAATATCCTCATCAGGGATGGAGTGGCGCCCCAGATGTCACCCACCCTAAGCACTATATAGGCCTAATGGAAACACGCATCACTCAGGAAGTTAGTAACTGCCTGAGGATGGGTCCAAAGGTGCTCTAGTGAGTGGATGTTGTGTGTAGTCCAGAGTTATTGTATTATTTGTAGGGTTGGACATTATGTAAGGATGTGAAGGACAGACCCTCCACCTGTACAATAGAACTCGCATAGTGTAGAGACTGATCTCCCAATCCTTTGCTGATGACCACATCTCAGACGGGATAGATTGACACTGTCCCGCCGAAACATGAGGTGTATGGGTGATGCTTGAGTGCAATCGGTGTGCTATGCGGAGTGCGGTGTTTTGCGTACGTTGGAGTGTCTGTAGGTTGGTGATAAAATAATGGAGAGGTCAGGTGACCAAGTTGTGTCAGTGAGTATGGGTCTAATGTATGGGTTGAAGAGTGTTGTCATGTCTTCCTAGATAGTGAGTGAGGGCGCGCGAGACGTTCAGTCTTCGGTTTGCTCTAGCTTTGATGTCTGTGACGTGATGTTTGAACGTCATGCTGAGGTCGAATGTAACTCCAAGGATTTTGGGCTTGTTATCGATGGGAAGGGGAGAGTTGTCGATCGTAATGTAACTAAGATGTTACAAGATTAGTTTGTGGTGACCTATAATCTGTTTGTATTTATCAAGTTTCCAAGTGAGTTGATGTATGTTTGTAAATTGTTTAGGATGGTCTCGTATTTGGGGTGTTGCGAGAAGATGGTGCCATTGTCCGCATATGAAAGAATCAGTAAGAGTGTATGTGTACCAAAGTGTACGTGGGTGTGGGCAAATCGTGAAGATAAAGATTGAATAGTGGAGGTGAGAGAACAGAGCCCTGCGGTACTCCGTCAGTGCAATGTCTTGTTCTGGAGGACTTATCGTTGTGAATTCTTTTGCCAGAGCGGCAAGGCATTTCTTAAATGAGTCGCGGATATATGTTATATGTATTGAGTATTTAGTAAAAATAAGTAAGTGTCTAGAGGCTGTATGACAGCTGTGATTGTTCTATCTGTCGATTTTTTGGAGTTTACACCTTCGAGTGATGTTTGTTAACTGTGTTTGAGGAGACTAGTGGTGGATTGTTATGACCTGAAACCGTGTTGTGAGGGATAGAGTGGAATGCATGGTGATATGTTGTTTAGAACTAACCTCCTGAGTATTTTGAAAGGGATGGAGAGTAGAGATATTGTTATTTATAAGGATAGTTCTAGAGAGGCTTGTTTGGGTTTAGAATCGGTATTAATTCTGCTTGTTTCGAGGTGCTGGGAATGCTATTGTTCTGTATTGATCGCAATTACACGATAATAGATAGTTTAGAACAATTTAGATAATAATTACCAATCGCAGCTCGTTCTTCAGGGCTATAAGACACATAGTTGCCTCTCCTAGATTTCTTTTTGAAGTTTCTGTTAATCTTCCTCTTGTTAGGTGATTTTATTTCTAGTTTGATGGAAGTTTGTTCTTCGTCAGATTCAATGTCCAACTCTTGCTTGCCATCGATTAGCAAATGCTTCGTCTGAAACCAAAAAAGGAAGAATTAAATATATAAACATTGATAAATATCCAGAGTGTCTAAAAGTCAATTGCCTCCATAACGTACCTCATCCACTTCATGCTTCTGTATTAAAGAAGTTGCTTGTTTCTCGCCCAGAGTGCTAGGGGAATCTTCCACTAAGGTAGAGGTAGTGAGACAAGAATCACTCGGTATGCCACACGGTGCTACTTGATGATGACTGAATTTCTAAAAACAAAAAGAAAACACGACCTACATAAAACTTTGACATAATATGAATAATACCAAGAATTTTGTTCTCAATTAAATCGCAAAAGTCATGACATTACAATCAAAGTAACTAGATTTTTCACAATTGAATCTCAGATGCCGCCTGATTCAAACTAATCTTCAAATTAAAATAATAGGACTTATTTGATATATTTAGACTATTAAAAATGTACTTGAACATATGAAAATAATAATTTTATAAACAAGGCCATTTCCCTTCAAATGCTTCAAAACTCACATGCGGTGCACCAGTGTGCCCAATGTTGTGACTCTCATGCGCCTGAATACTGTCTGGATTCTCCTGCTGGGGAGATTCTTTAAGAAGACACAGAGGCTCCGATGTCATACTGGTGGTTCCCTCGTATACCTGGGGTGTGTGGTTGGGGTTGTTGGAGAGGCTATGGTAGCAGGTGAGTAGCGGGGGATGGTGCTGTTGCTGTTGATGATGCTGACTGTGCAATATTTGTTGACTGATGTTGCAGGAGGTAATGTGTTGGCTGGACATGGCGGTGGAAGGATGTACAACAGACTGACTCAAACTTCCCTGCAGTCCTTGTTGAGAGCTGAAACTGCTGATGTAGTTGGAAGAGTGGAAGTTCTGTTGCGCTTGATTTGAAGTAAAGGACTGGTTCATGATTACAGATGGTGATGCCTGATGATGGTGATGGAAAGGAATTGCAGAGGACATGGACTGGTTGATGACGCCTCCTGTCTGTTGAAAAGTGCTTTGATTGGTCATTAGACTGTTGTTTCCTCCTGTTGGAATCATACTTAAGGGATAAGTACTGCCAGATTGGTAAACAAACGTACCGTTACCCAAAGTGTGTCCACTCCCATTTATTTGAACGGCATCGCAGTTTTTATCATGAGTTCGCTCGCATGTACTGTCCAAGTTAACTTGATTGAGTATGGATGAGTTATTAGCTGACGAAGTATCAGTATTATTAACTTTTTCTTTCTCTATATACTGTCTTTTGAATTTCCGGACAGTGCTAACTTTTACGGGGAACTGCAATTTCTCCGAAAAGTACTTCACGGTGGAGCCGATGCTATGTCTCAGAGCGTACATACCTATCTCCTCCCTCATCTGATTGGAGTAACTGTTTCTAGCGCCGACAGAGCTGCTCAGTCGTTTCGGGTGTCCTTCCTCAACTGATAAGGTTTCCTCTGTTTTCTCTACTTTCTGAGAGTAAAACTTCATAAACTTCTTCATCTGACCCAACTTGACCGAAGTTCCCAACTTTTTGGAGAAAAAAGCTGTCGCGTGGTTTACTCCATGCAAAGCGGCAAACTTGCCCATTTCTTTCTGGTCTTCAATTGAAAATTTCTTGAATACGTTGATGAAATTTCTTACTGAACTCTCGCTTAGAGGAGCTCCTATTTTGGGAAAGAGAATGATTAGATGAATAATATTTAGCGTTGTGACAACGCGCTTTTAAAATTATAGATATTATAGACGGAGAGAATTAAACACTATAAAATTGTTCTAAAACATCGGTATATAGTATTCGATACCATTTCATTTTATCTAAGATATTCTAAAGATCAATGAATTTAAAAGCATATTGTCACGGTTCTAGGAAAATTCCACTAAGGAAAGTTCCACTGCGGAAGATTCCACTGGGAAAATTCCACTGAGGAATATTCCACTGAGGAAGATTCCACTAAGAAAGATTCCACTGGGAAAATTCCACTTAGGAAAATTCCACTAAATATAAATAAATATATAAATTGTTCTACTTATTTTCTGAAACAATACTTTAGAAATTGTAATGTTCATATTATATAACCTTTTTGTGATATTCATTACAGTGTTTCTTTTTAAGTTGTTTAATAAAATGTAAGTGAATATCATTATATAAATTTTCGTAATGTACGTTTTCTTTGAGCAGCACCTAAGAAAAATGTATTCCAATTGAAATGAATATATTCCTACTTAAAAAACTATTATTTTTTTTATTTAGCTTCTTGTTCCGCAAATTTGATTACATTTAAAGGTTATTTTCATTTGGAATATAAGTTTGAGTTTTAAGTAGGGGCAAATAAAAATATATGTTATACGATACGAAAGTGGAACGTAACTCTGGTCTACTTCGAGGTCTTGCTGTAAAAATTATTAAAAAAACCGGTACAATAATATTTTTTGATAAAATACAGATAAACTAATATAAGAATAGAAGTTGCTTCACACATTTATAGTTCAAATACATTATCTGGTATTTGGTTAAGATGGTTAAGATAAACTAAATGGTTAAGATAAACTAAAACATTAGCTCAAGACACTATCCTACACTCTGCTAGATTAACATTGAACAAATCAAGATATTTATTTGAATGAAGGTAACGTTTCCTAGCTATCAAGATACATGAACAGATCTATCACTATATATTTTGGACTGTCATGTAACCTTATTTAATATTGAATTTTGTTTAGTGGAATTTTCCTCAGTGGAATTTTCCGAGTGGAATTTTCCTCAGTGGAACTTTCCGCAGTGGAATTTTCCCAGTGGAACTTTCCGCAGTGGAATTTTCCTCAGTGGAATCTTCCGCGCACCATTGTCACAACCCTAATAATATTTTAAGATACATTGATAAATAGATTAATTTCTTGTTAACGTAATACACTCTTTTAGCAGCTAGTCTCTCACCCATTTTTTCCGACCAGTGCTCACTAGCCTCCTTGATACCGTGGCTAAGGGCGTACCTAGCGATCTCGTCCCTCAATTCTGGTGAGTACCTACCCAGAGGAAAATAAATTAGGTTTTTACTACAATTATGAGGCGCTGTTGCCTTATTGTGATGGAATGAGAAACTGTGAGACTATAGCAGATACCTGACATTTTTCCATTTGTTTCAGTTATCATCATCAAGTAATAAAAAAAATATACAGTCAAAGAAAAGTGTATATGTAATGATTTTTTCACTGTTTACTAATTTCACATTTCTAAAAGGAAACTTTAATAATTGTAATGTTAGTATATATATTATAATTGGTATGGGTAAAAAAACGGTAAAACATGAAAATATTAGAATATTAGAAAACTGTGATTTGAGAAGTTAACATAATGCAGAGACTCTTTTCTTCAATGTTATATGCCTACTTATACTAGCAACCCTGACGTCAAAATAACAAATGTGGTAAATATTACTCACTTCGAGTACTTCCCCCTCACTCCCCACTCACTTGGAGAACTTCCCCCTCATCCCCATTTACTTGGAGTAATTTTCCCTCACCCCCAACTCACTTGGAGTACTTCCCCCTCACCATCCACTCACTTGGAGTACTTTCCCCGCATCCCCCGTTCGTCTTTGGTAGCGTGCAGTAGGTTCTTCACCGCAGCCACTGTTTCTGCCGTCATCTTCCCCGAAGTCCCTTCCCCCGAACTAGAGTCTCCCAGTGAATCTTCAGGAGCTTTGACGTAGGCCCCCTGATGGGCAGTCTCCATGTCTCCCCCGATGGTGATGACAGCCTCTTCACTGTACTCATCACCCACCACCATTTGTGATGCCGGTTCCACGCATATTAACGGGGCGTGAGACCTTGGGATCATGTCAGCTGTAATGGAAGAAAACGGCGGGTAAATGCACAGAAATCACAACCCTAGTTATAAACCTCTATTTACGCAACCTACCTGTCTGGTGCATGAAGTGACTCGGGTGTTCATGGTGGTGGAAGTGGTGCCCTAACTGGCGGGGGACGGACTGCTGGATTAGAGGCAGACTCTCCATTGGAGATGCTGTGGTTAACAGGAAAAATTTGTTCACTATACAGAATAATTTTCTTATTCAGGACTCTACATTCACTATAGAGGAGCTCTACTGTTTAATTTTTATACAGAACATAAAAGTAAATATTAATTGATCCATGGAACGCCATTATCTCATTGTTTTAGAAATTGAAATCAGTATTTTTATTACTCACGGTTACTTAGTATTTGCTTAAAAAAACAAAGGTATGATTTGTTAGGATTGATAAAAGATGAATAACAAATGGTGTCTCTGTTTCAATTTAAAAAAATCCCATCACATTTGGCATGTTTGAATTGTTGCCCAAGAAAGGACTCATTTCTTACCTTTGCTGGATAGGATTTTCTTCCCTTTTTTGGGAATCACATTTTTCCTCTCCACCAAATAGGGTACCTATAAAAAAAATACATAGTTGACAGTTGGTGTTTTTATTCTTAAAATACACATACGTAATGAAGAGTTCAATAAAATGGAAATCCTAATTAATAAATTGAAAGAGAATTATGTGAGTTAAACTTCTGAATATTTATTGTATTACATGAAAATATTTTTTAAGTAAATACTTTTAACAAATTCGTGGATCGACAATTGGGCCCAAGACAATTGGGCTCAAGAAAATTGAGCCCAATAGTCGGTGCCCCGACAATTTAGTAGCATTAACTTGTTAAATATTAAATTCCCAATATATTTGATAATAGTGAATAGTCATTAGTCACCTGTTCAGCTCCTTCAAGGGCGCCCCTTCTCTTCGCATCCTCCGTGTGCTTCCTTTGGTGAATCCTGAAGGAGATCTTGCTGGTGAAACTCTCATCGCAATGGCGGCACTAGGAAACCAGGGGAAAAGGGATAAATTCCAGTTACCAGTTTTTTATTCCTATGAATTTATTTCAAATTGTTCCCTTACAATTAAGTAGGAATTTCCGGCTACCATTCCCACCGTCAACTACAATTGAAAGCACACTGTAAATTCAGAACAGTTTGAACCTTTAAGCTTTTTGCTTCCTGATCATCCATGTCATAAGTAAAAATACTAGTTATGTTTTTTTTTCGAGCGTTCTAAAATGTGGACTCGTTCGATAACGGCTAACCCTACTCAGGTTACATATATGAGTGTCCCTAGTTTTTAATTTCACCTGCAGTAAGGCGCTTCTCAGTCGTCTCCTCGATACGAGGTGACCGGAAGAAGGAGAGAAAGATTCATCGCTAGATGGAGACTTTTCTGAGTAACCTGTAAGGAGATTTCAGTGAAAACAGCATTTGTAATTGAAAGGGAAGTACAGTTGAACTCCTCTATAGTGAATGCAGATTCCTGAATAAGAGAATTATCCCGAGTAGTGAACAAATTTTCTTTAGTCTGTCTTGAATGGTTATCAGTTTTAGAAAACTGATGGCCATTTTATGGGAGACTAAAGAAAATTTGCTCACTATACAGGATATATATTTACTCCGGACACTACATTCACTTAAGAGGAGTTCTTCTGTAGGTGCCATACCTATAAACTAGGTTAGCTACTAATTTTGAAGGCCCAATTAGTCCGTCATACCTGCAGGGTGTCTGCCAAACATCAGAGAGAAGGGAGAAGAGTTTGAGTCTTTGTGGTGACGGGTGTTGTGTTTGAAGACCTGGTGTTGCACCTCAATGTCCCATGACAGACCGTCTCTGCTCACCACCTCCTCCGTCAGCTCTTCTGCAGGAAGAAACAAACAATAATTAGATAACATAACTAGGAAGGAATTAGTTCGCTTATATTCCAGAAAAATAATGTTTTGCTTGTATAAATCAATAAACTTTGGTATATACTGTAGATTATATACAGTATATGCTTGGAGGATGAGGATATTAATTGTAACTAGGGTTGTGACAATATGCTTTTAAAATTAAAGATCTTAAGAATATCATAGACGAAACGAAATGGTATCGAATACTATATACCGCTGGTGTGGAACGATTTTCGGGATCTATAATTTTAAAAGCATATTGTCAAAACCACAACCCTGAAAATCATAGAAAACTGTGGTCATTGAGAGATAACTATGATGCAATTTTTGATGCATATATGGAGTTTCACTGAAATAGGTTCTACCATAGCGCTTCAAAAAGAGGTATCTCACCAATCTCCTTTAGGGTTTCCATATTCACATCCCCCTCCTGGGGGGTGGTGCTCAGGGTACCAGGCTGGAAATCTCCCGCATCCTCTGGCAGCAAGGAATGCAGTGACTGTACCATGCTCTCCCTCAGAGAACGGTAAAAAGATACCAGGTTGCTGTTCATCGTGTCTGACACACCCACAGTCTGAGGGGCATTTATATTATATATTACAATAGAACTCCTCTATAATGAAATCCTCCATAGTGAATCTTGAATCCTGAATAAGGAACTACCTCGAATAGTTAAAAAAAATCGATAGAAATGAATTTCAGGAGGGAAATAAATGAATTGTAAGAGACCTGACAGCTGGCGAATCCCATCCTGCAGAAGGTGTGCAGCAGGAAACTGGCGAGAGCAGCCTCCAGATTATGAGGAGGCATGGCCTGCGCAGTGAGGTAGCCTGAGGCACTGTCACTTATCACTGCTAGGTACTCATTGCCAAGCAGTGACCTGTTGTAGGGGCCCAGCACTTGCAGAGTCACCTTAAGGGGAATTACGAGAGAGTTTAGTCTTAGTGGTAACAATTGGCAAAATCTAATGATTTTGACAAAATGGAAGTTAAATGAACAGTTATTTGTCTTCTTGGACAACCTTTGATTAGTTTACCAGAACTATTGATCAGTCTATTGAACAACATTTGATCAGTTTAGTAAGATTAAAAATTGACATTTCTTGTGATCATACTGCTTTACTTTTAGGAACATGAGAACTTGACTCTGTATCAATATTACATGTAATTAAAGACATTATTATTTGATATGACATTTCAGTTCTTTCTCTTGAATCAACGTAATTTATTATTAGAGTAGCTATTTCCATGGTAAAATATTTCATCATTATATGCATTTCCCATCACTCACGTTCTTCCATAACATCTCCTTGCTCAGCTCGTTCTTGTCGTCCATAGCGTCCTTCTTCGCAAGGATAGAACTAAGGTCTTCGTTGCAGCTTCGACATTGCTTCACAAAACTGAGGGGGGGGGGGATAATGGAAAAGGCACCATTTCATTAAAATGCTCGTGGAAACAGAAAAGCCAATCATTTATTGAAACAATGAAAAAATTGCTTGGAGGGGACCTTTAAATGATGCAAATGTTATAGCACAACACTCACTTAGCCACATCTTGGTAGAGGGACCGCCAGTAGTGTTTGCTGAATATAGTCACGTGCATCTTACGCACACCGTTATGAACACCTGTAATGGAACAATCCATTAGTGACACCACTGTTCTCCAATCGCCACAACTCTCCACTCACCACAACTCTCCACTCACCAAAAGGCCGCGCGCACACACCAAAAGTGAGATAGCAAGAAGAAAGATTGCAAGTTTGAACTGGGTAGCACGGTAACACTATCTACTGCGCACAAAAAGAGAAAGAAAGATTGTAAGTATTTAGGCATTCGAAGATACTAAATAATTATGAATGAACATTTCAATTCGACACTAATTCAACATAGAATAAATTTAATATCCTGCAGTGTAATAGGTTTTTTCACTCTCTTTTGGTCTGCGCGGTTATTATCTTTCTTTCTATCTTTCAACCTTTCTTGCTAACTCTCTCTTGGTGTGCGCGGTTACTATCTTTCTTTCAACCTTTCTTGCTATCTCTCTTCTGGTGTGCGCGGCCTTACTCTCCACTCACCATTACTCTCCACGTGTGCATTCTCCATCAACTGCAGCTGCATAGATGCATTAGTCACCACCTCTTTTGATCGTCTCTTGTTGTACAGGAGGGACTCACCATCGGGGCTCAGCTGTGGGGGAACAGGACGAGAGAAAATAAGACTAAATGGAGGTAGGGTGAAGATTTGTACAGGTGTGAACTAACTTTCGTATGAACATTTCATAAGGCTATTACGAAAATAGAAACAAAATGTATTCACTGTGGAGAGAACATCAAGAAAAAAATTACTTGATTTGATTGGTATCCATGATACCAATTGAAATAATAACTAATATTTTCTTCTTGGTAAAAACTACTTGATTTATTTGGTATCCGTGATACCAAATAGAATATTGAATAGTAATTTTTTCTTAGCAAAAACTGCATGATGGAGCTAATTGTATCCATGATACCATTTATAATGTTAAATTTTAGTTTTTTCTTAATTTTCTCTCCACTATGTATATATAATATATATTTTAATTAATGTTTACATTTCAATGAGTTTTAAAACAGGAAATATGCACCCGGTATATATTTACTATTCAGGACTTTAATTATAGATACTCTGATAGAAAAAGTGAGTGAAAATGACCTGAGAGGCATGGATTGAAAATGTCAATCGATTGAAATTTACTTTGAATATTTAGGCATTAGATAAAATAATCAAATATCTTCGGGGATATAATTTTTAGAAAATTAAAATTGGAATAGTTGGTCATTTTGACCCAGGTTTTGCCTCTTTTCTCAACTGACGAAGTAGAGGGTGCTCCTCTTTCTGATGGTTCTCTTTAGGGTCTCAGAGGCGTTAGGTGGGTACCTGCCCCCTAGAAGGTGATGGTAAATCTCGTTGTAGAAATTAACGTCAGGGTCAGATAGAGAGAGGAAGGGGGCCAGGGGGAGAGCGGGCCCATTGCATCCCGTCACCTGGACACAAAATATCATTAAAAAATAACATTAAAATAACATTAAAAAATTATTTAAAATTATCATTAAAAAAAATAATCCTGACTATTTTTATTGTGAAACATATTAATTATTTCAAATAGAAAAATTATTTTAAAATATTTTATTTAAATGAAGCAAAACAAAACGATTTAACTAATAGTTAGTGATGACGTCAGAGGCCTATTATACCAATAGCGTGGTAGTACATATTTTAAACACAAACTATTAAAAGGCTTCTTCGCACATGTCAGTGATCCGTCCGGGACGTCACCGATCCGTCTCCTCTCAGTGATTTAGTGTCAGTGAAAAAAATATATCGTTACTTTAATTTCAACGGACACATCCACACAGTACCGGCTCTTCGCAGTGATAAAAATCACTGACCGGTGACGTCCCGTACGGATCCCTGACATGTGTGAAACAGCTATATTAAGATGTCAAACTTACCTGGTTGACATTATTGTGGTGGTGGTTCATTATTTGTTCATTACCTACAGTAGCTGTTTGGTCTCCTCTCTAAAATAATAAAAAAGATTGACACTATAGTGAAAAGATTTATTTTCAACAGAATATTCATAGTTTAGAAGGTAAATCAACGTAGAAGTTTTTAGGATTCGAGCTTTCGAATAGCTAAATGTTCATTAATAATTAGGAACAGAAGTGAAATTCTCGGACTAAACAACAAAATTCATTGTTTATTTCAAGTTTTCACCTGTTCCTGATGATCAATAGAGATCTTACTGTTCCAAAGATCGAATTCTAAAAACTTTCAACATTGAGTTTGAGTTATCCTCCTGTAAACAGGACACTGTTAGAAATACTAACAATACAAATGATTGCATCAATTCTACCTGGTAACTAAGATGTGATCTATAGAAACGTATGTATATATAAAAAATTAAAGTTTTACTGTTACATTTCACATACGTAATTGTTTCTAGATTCAGAATATTGTACATATTAAAATACTAATACAATTCCGTCTGAAATGTTATAAATTTAGTAAACAACCCACAAGGTTTTTTGCTTATTGTCTCTACCACATAAAATTCTATCGATAGAGTGTTGCAAGCAACCCTATAAACAACGTATATCGATTTGATTTCTTTTCGATTGAATGGGATCTCGAATCGATGGATTGTTCCATCGAATCGACAGACCGTTGTTTGTAGGGATAATGTTCTTACAGATAATGTTATTAAGGATTTCTCTGATTGGTCGGTAAGGAGGAGGAACCAACAGGGGGCGGAGCACTAAACATTATATATAAAAAGTTTCTGCTTACAGCATTGTATCCATAAAAACTTATGCGGTAAAGACAATATCTCAAAAACCTTATGCGATGTTTACTATTTTAATAATAATAAATAATAATAATTTAATAAATTTTAGACTGAAGAAAAATAACTTTTTTCGGGCAAATCATAGATCTTAAGAATATCATAGACGGAATTTATGAAATGGTATCGAATACTATATACCGATGGTTTAGATCAATTCAATACTGTTTAATTCTCTCCATCTATAATATTAAATTTACCGGGATCTATTATTTTAAAAGCATATTGCCACAACCCAATAATAATGATATGTTAATTTCATCACTCACCATGTCGTTAGGTTCGCTGTCTTTAGTAGAGTACATCACATCGTATGTAGAGTGGTCCTCCTTAACTTTGGCACTGTAAACATCACTTTTCTCTGTCATCACATTTTCTGTTAAAAGAAAAACTATAAGAAAATATTCGATTGCTGGTTTACAAAATTAATAGTTAAAATTTAGAAGTCACAATAAAAGATAAATATCTGATTTTTTTAGTAGTGGTTTAACGTCTGCTTCGGAACCACAAGTGATATCGTAGACGTCAAAAGGAAATTAAGTACAAGGAACTGGAAGAAGCTGTCGGCGAGGAAAGCGGCTCGATGAACAAAGTCACCTACCATCGTCAGTGACAATGCTCATGGATGCAGAAAAGCTATTTTGTGAATGCAGTCACTTACCAAGAATGTGACGAAAATGGACACAAGCACAGGTGGGTGCACTCACGGATGGAAGAGGAAAATGAAGAGTTGTTAGTAAATGAAGCCTACGAGTCTACCTACCTAACACAAAAATCTAAGACCTTGTAGTTGAAGAAACTGCAAGTAGCGTTAAAAAAATATTTCTCGTGGTGTAGCCTTTTCATTTACTATTTCAAGTAGCTACAGTAGTTACGGTAATCTACGAATTAAAGTACAATTACAAAAATTTTACATGTCCGAAATTGAAAACTCTCCGAAAATTCGTAACTTAACTATTCTATTATATATCAACTATATAGGTATGTAAAAGTACGTTCGATGTATTATATTGACGTAAATTATACATTAAATACATAATATAGTTTCAAATTACGAAAGAATAAGTATCTAGGGTAAGATACGAATTACTGGTCAGTTTCACATCTTCGGTCACATAGCTACCTAAAAAAACGATATAGCAAATATTTACTATTTAATTTATATTAGTATCCATAATACGGGTTGATACCTGTAGGTATCAAGGTATATTTAATTTTATTCAGTTATTTTTATTGGTATCCATGATGCCAACAGATATCATGGATACAAATAAAATCCTAATGATAATAATTTTATCGTTTTCTATTATAAGACCGAAAATGTGAAACTGACCGATAATTCGTAACATGTCGCTATACATACCTGTACAATCCGCCATATTGATCTGCTAACTTAAATACCCATCTAAATATTGTCTAGCAAACATTTTAACGTAACTTAAGAGCACGACCGACTTTATATTTGGTGAATTGCAAAGTTAGTTGAAGAATGAATATCAGTAAGCAGTTAAATATTGAGCAACTACTCGCGTATATTGAAATAAACTAATTTTTCACCATCACTTGCACTCCGTCGCCATCTTTAAACACTCACTGAATGTGCGTGCGTATGTTCATTAATTTTGTTTGATACAAATTGATGCGAAATGATTAATACATCTCCTTTGAAATATAATCCTATCACAATTTAAATCTATTAGTGGGATTTATTATGTCGGAGATATTTTTTATGTCCTTTCAATATATATTCGCGAAAAAGTATTCAAACAAATTTGAATTTAGTACCGCGAAAATAATTCTTGTACTCATTCCTTTTCATTAAATGGAGTAAATTTCATGTATTAGTCAAGTGTTAAAACATGTCAAACTTACAATTTTAGACCATCATATATATTAATTACCTTAAACAGTAACCGTTCACACTTTGTGAAAATACATACGGTACATACCTCGCCACAATTTGGCATTACAGAACTCGCGAAATGAATATCGCAATCTCTCTGCTCGTAAGTTTTCAATATATTTTTTGTTGATCGGTAACCATTTGTATTATTTTAACTTGTATTTTTACTAAAAAGTAATAGAAACTAATTCAATATAATTACTAGCAACCGCATGGAAGATAAATCATTTCTATAATTTGTGCTTATTTTTAAAATGCCTGGCCTACAATTCATATATTCTAATGCAAAAACTTTGGTAAACTCTGCTAAGTAAAATCCAAAGAAATGATACAAATTTCTTATTTCTTCGACACTATTTAATCAAGCAAATGTTCCGATCAACTTAATATTCTAAAACAGGAACCGTAAGCGAGACTTATATATTACTATACATATATTTTTTTAAATACTTCAGACACTGTAAACTTTAAAGTCATTACTCATTATAATTAATGAAAATGAAAGCAACCAAGCTGGAATTAGCAATACTTTGGGTTATGAACTTATGACAATATGCTTTTCTTAAATCATAGATCTTAAGAATATCGAAACAATATGAAATGACATCGAATACTATATATACCGCCGGTTTAGAACGATTCAATTATCTTGGTCTATATTTTCAGGATCTATGATTTTAAATGCATTTTGTCACAACCCTACTAATGTAGTAATGTTCTTATGAACAACCTACAATTATTATAGATGTTTTCATGATTCAAATATTTTTCTTATATATTAGATAGCTGTACAAAAATAAATCTGACAAGAATCAAAAGAATTTATTTAATTTAGTAGAATTTATCGTTAGTTTCATATTATATCGCAGAAATTTTTTAAATAAAGAAGATAAGCTCTTTAATTCAATGGTCCTTAAACCTTCATTTCCCTTAGTTTTTTATTTTAAATTATAATTTTAAATCTTAGCTTTTCAATCTATTTGAATGCAATAAAATGCTCAGGGGGTGCCTGAGAAAAGGAAGGGGTGTACGAGAAAAATACTTTAAGAACCACTGCTCTACATAGAAGGTAAATGAAACCAATAGTACCAAATAATTCTTATATACACTACCAAGAGCATAAATTATTTCTCAATTAACAAGTTCATTCAGGATTTGTTAGCTGGATAACACAATAATAAAAAATGTATTAAATGTTCAAATATGCTTGCATTGAACTCTGAGCTACGGATTAAACATAGGGTAAATTATGGATTATCGGTCAGTTTCACATTTTCGGTCATAAGAGAAAGCTATATAATTATTATTTAATTTATATTGTTATCCATAAATTGGTATCATGGATACCAATAAAAATAATTATTATATTGACTATTTTTTTTTATATGACCGAAGGATGTGAACCGACCGATAATTCATAACTTCCCGAAAATAAATAAGACTATTTTCCGTCCGTTCACTCGGCAGCCTTGACGAGCTCCTCGGCAACCTCAACAGCAATGAGTGCCTCTGCCTTTGCCTCCTCAGAAGAGGCTGATGAGGCAGCATTCTGACTCTTGGTGAGCAGGTCCCTCGAGGCATTGAGATCAATATCTGCAACATCAACAGCCTCTTCTGCCAGAACTTGAACTGTAAGCAGAGGTGGGAATTTAGTAAAAAAAAAAGAATACGAGCTTTTGAATTTCGAGAAATTAAGGGGAGAAACTTTTTAAAACAAATAATATATAATAAATTAATTATGAGTGAAGTATGTAAATAGTTTGAACTAGGATTGATAGTGAAATAGAGTTTGCATATATAATAATACTTTCTTCAATGAAGACTTCAGAAATAACATTTCAATATCAAGATGATCATTTGAAATGAATCATGAAAGTAAAAACTTATTATAATTTGTACCTGGGCAGGTACCATGGATATGAAATAATAATGAGTTTAACTTTGGCTAGTTATACCCTTCACAATTCTTAGCACAAAAATCTAAATACATAGTTTAAATTTAAATCCCATTACTAAGTTATGATCAAAAATGTGGAATGATTTGACAACATGGAGCTTACCCTAGAATTTTAGAATATCACAATAGCTACAGTACAAGCAAAAATTAGATCCGCACACTAACCAGATGAGTCTTCATTGATAGTAACTATTCCACTGCTGACAAAAATTTTCTTGGAGCTACCACTGTCTTCATAAACTGTGACGACACCAGGTTTCAAAACTGCCAAAGATGGTACGTGAGCAGGGAGAATACCAAAGCTACCAGAAAAAGAAGGTACATCCACTTGCCTTACACTGGCATCTTGATAATATACCTGAGAGAGAAGGTAGATCATATAAACAATGCTTTCAATAATTCATTAAAGCAATCATTTTATATTAAATTAAATAGGTGAAATTAGAATACAATTTCTTATTGCCATAAGAATGAAAAAAAGTGCCCACCTATCAACTATTTTCTAGAATAATATATTTAACATAATTCCTGATGAAAAAACATCTACATAATAATTTTTTTGGCTGCATTAAAAATATGTTGCAATAAGAATCTTTTAAATAAAATCTTTGAATCATTAATAAAAATAAATGTCTTTGTCAAGAAAATAGGTGTCTTAAATAAATCTAACAATACTTTTTACTTAATTTTTTTAAATACATTCTAAGAAAACCTTGTTATCAGTAGAAGTCCCACCTTATTTTGAGTAGCGAATGTGAATGCCATTGCTTTGTCGGCATATCCTCTTGTGCTCACCACTCTGGGCAGTTGAGCAGCAACACGAAGAGCGGCTGACCTGGCAAACATTGTGTGTAGAATTCTGGTGGAAAAAGTGAATATTATCATCAGTTAGTAGATAGCATAATCATCATTGCAACATGACAAATAATTATTTTAAAGACATTTTTCAGTTGAAAACAAGAATTTTTTCAACAAAAATCTGCAATTTATGACATCAAGTTCATCAACTCAACAACTCCTAGTCTCCACACTCTCTCCTACTGTACATGAACTGATTTTTCTCGGATTGATTAACCCATTAGATACTACTACGGCCTCTAACAACAGAAACATCATAGCTTCAAAACACGCGTTACAAACTAAATTAATAAATTATAGCATGCACTGAGCTTCTTCAAGTTCTTTTGATAGCTATGCAACAATTTAATGTCATTTCGGTTCAGAATGTTTTAGAGATCTCTTGACTCTTGAGAGTGTCACAATAAAAATGAAAGGGCCACAATTTACCTGCATTACCCTACAATAATTTTTATACAGTGACTCCCACCGTATCTGCACGATTTGCAGAGATTGGCATAGGAACGATGAAGAGCAGGCTGGTGAGAGGCAGACTGCAGTATGTGAGGAGGAAGTTGCAAGGAGAGAATAGACTGGTGAAAGGTGCGAGGAATAGCATAAGGAGGAATGGAGTGGGATGGTGGAAGAGGACTAAGAAATACATGGAATGGGCTGGAGTAGAGGTGGAGGACCTGGAGAGGATGAGTGGGCATGAGGTGAGGAGAAGAGTAGCAGAGAGGGTGGAGAGAGATTGGATGGGAGAGATAAGCGATAAGAGCATACTGTGGCTATACAGAGAGTACAAGAAGAAGATGAAAGAGGAGGTTTTTTTTAATAGAAATAAAATTTATCATAGAAAACCGACGTAATTATAATTTTATGGGGTAACTATTGTAAACTTTCAGTCTAAGGTATAAATAAAAAAAATTATTTGTTGGGTAGAAGTATCGGGGGCATACCGCCCCCAAACCCCCCTGCCAGGTCATTAAACAATCATGATATGTGCAGAACAACAAACTAGCGGATACAACAAACTACATAAGTCATTTATGTTGGAACCATAGATAGAAAGTACAGTGGTGTGCCGTAATGTGGTGCACCGCTCAGCTTATAGATAATGTTGACAATTTTCTATTTAATTCCTACGTTTACATGTAATTATTGGAGAGTATTTTGAGATTGCTGGCTATTTTGGAGAAAAATTACAAAATTAAATATCTGGAGACTGATGGTGCATGCTTTGTAGAATGGGCCTCAATAGTCACCAGATAAACTTCATATCTTCATCATCATGCATCTTTCGTAGTCCGCAGACTGGTTTACTAAAATTGGAAGAATGCCAGTCTGTAAAAGATGCATGAAGTTGTGAAGTTTATCCGGCAACTATTGAGGCCTTGAAATTAGTTTCCTGAATTATCCGATGACAATTTTCTAATTAATTTCTATGTTTACATCATATGATCATACATGTAATTATTAGAGAGTATTTTGAGATTTTTGGCTATTTTGGATAGAAATTTGGAAATCTTTGGCAAGAAAGTGCACCGAGAATTAGGGTCAAGCAGGTAAATTGCGGCACCATAACTAAATGCGGCCTCTAACAACAGAAACATCATAGCTTGAGAACACTCGTTAAAAACTTTAAATTAATAAATTATAGCATGCACTGCGCTTCTTTTGATAGCTATGAAACATTTCCAGCCTCTGAAACTGTAAAACATGGAGTCAAATTGGCTTGGCTCAGATTATCAGTGAAATTTTGGCTCAAAAGTTGGCTTACAATTTTCCAGACTCTGAAACATGGCATAGCGTCAGACCGGGTGGCCTTGCGCAACTCAACATTACAGGTGACGTTGCGTATCGGTAATTGACGGCGTATGCGTGAAAATATTTCAAATCTGACAACACCATTGAAAAGAGCAGCTCTTAAACCCCCTAGTCCATGAAAGTCACAAAAATCGTAAGAGATTAAGTATAGATACTAAGTGTTCAAACAGAGACCTATGTTTTTTATAGCAAAATAATTATTTTGGACTAGAATCGCATCTCCGCGAACTTTGCTGTAGTGTTGATAATTATGCTCAAATTTGATTGCAATTTACGTTGGATATGCATAATTTACTGTAGATTAACGTCATGCAAGATGATATTAATAATAATTATAAATTATTGAGATATAACCAATATACTAGATGCGCAAGAACACCCTGGGAATATTGTAATTCACGGGTGGACTAGCGCACATTTTTCAATAAAGTTAAAGAGCTCTTATTCGTTAATAAACCTGTGATATTCCTCTCCAATACTCCTATAGTATGCCAATCGTAAAGTAAAGTAACCAAAGTTTCTGTGTGACCAAGGTTCAGAATAGTAAACAAGCCAATCTTCTGCTATGCAACTGCCATGAATATGCCCCGATTTGCAACTGCCATGAATATGCCCCGATTTGCAACTGCTGTGAATCACGGCAATTGCACAGCAGCCTCACGGGCCACGGCAATTGCACAGCAGCCTCTTGGCAGTTGAACAGCAGCCTCTTGGCAGTTGAACAGCAGCCTCTTGGCAGTTGAACAGCAGCCTCTTGGCAGTTGAACAGCAGCCTCTTGGCAGTTGAACAGCAGCCTCTTGGCAGTTGAACAGCAGCCTCTTGGCAGTTGAACAGCAGCCTCTTGGCAGTTGAACAGCAGCCTCTTGGCAGTTGAACAGCAGCCTCTTGGCAGTTGAACAGCAGTCTCTTGGCAGTTGAACAGCAGTCTCTTGGCAGTTGAACAGCAGCCTCACGGCAATTGCACAGCATCCTCACGGCAATTGCACAGCATCCATGTTTTAAAGTATGGACAAAGTCGCCAGTATATTGGAGACTTTTGAAGGGTTAAATAAGTTGGAAAACTTGTAAACAACAAGTAAATCAATCCTAAAATAGTCTCAAGAGATACACATGCATCAGGCATGAAGCATAAGGATGTTTCCAAGTGTAAAATCTTCACTAGGAAGCCAAATTTCTCCTTTAAAGTACCTTAAATGTGGCGACCTGGATCCATTTTCTCACTAAAGTGGCGACTTTCCTGCCACAGTTTAAAACATGGCACAGCATCCTCACGGCAATTGCACCCATATTGTATTGGTGATAAATTCCAAGGATATATCAGGAGATATTTAATTTCTCTAATAAAAAAATTCCTGCAATGTCGGAGGATATTTAGCTATTAATTCCTTTATTACCATTAAGTTTGGGAGGGAAACTGGATAAATGTTGGAGGACTAGACAAATTTATGAAAAATGTTGGCAGCTATTTCTCAGATTTTTGAAAAAGTCAGGAGTTCAGTGCACCAAATACAAACTGGAATTGCACAGCAGACTTACGGCAATTGCACAGCAGACTCACGGCAATTGCACAGCAGACTCACGGCAATTGCACAGCAGACTCACGGCAATTGCACAGCAGACTCACGGCAATTGCACAGCAGACTCATGGCAATTGCACAGCAGACTCACGGCAATTGCACAGCAGACTCACGGCAATTGCACAGCAGACTCACGGCAATTGCACAGCAGACTCACGGCAATTGCACAGCAGACTCACGGCAATTGCACAGCAGACTCACGGCAATTGCACCCAGTTTGTATTTGGTGCACTGAACTCCTCTGACTTTTTCAAAAATCTGAGAAATAGCTGCCAACATTTTCCATCAAATTGTCTAGTCCTCCAATATTTTTCCAGTTTCTCCTCCCAAAATTAATGGTAATATAGGAATTAATAGCTAAATATCCTCCGACATTGCGGGAATTTTTTTATTAGAGAAATTGAATATCTCCCGATATATCCTTCGGATTTACCACCAAATACAATCTGGAATTACACAGCAGACTCACGCAGGGTTGGCAAGGTAGGTTTCCCCCAAAATGGGGAAAAACGGAAAAAAACATTTGGGGGAAACTGAAAAATTGGGGGAAACTGGGGGAAACCTAAATTAGCTATACTTATTACTTATCCAAGGGCTTTACGATGTCACTATGCTCGTTTACGATGTCTGTGTGTTCCTTTACAATGTCTGTGTGCTCCTTTACAATGTCTGTGTGCTCCTTTACAATGTCTGTGTGCTCCTTTACAATGTTTGTGTGCTCCTTTACAATGTATGTGTGCTCCTTTACAATGTCGTTGTGCTCTTTTACAATGTCTGTGTGCCCCTTCACAAAGTCTATGTGCCCCTTCACAATGTCTGTGTGTTCCTTTGATTTATAATAACTTCTGTTAGAATTAGGTTAAATAACAGTGGGTTAACAACGTTAAGACATAGAGTTTATTTAAAGAGTAAATATGTTA
Source organism: Caprella mutica (assembly GCA_947561585.1). Lineage (NCBI taxonomy): Eukaryota > Metazoa > Arthropoda > Malacostraca > Amphipoda > Caprellidae > Caprella > Caprella mutica. The sequence goes on from CANNZV010000523.1 coordinate 163,481, forward strand.
TACAATTAGAAGTCTATTGAGAGATGAGTGGAACACATCCCTCACAGAGTAATGTAAAGAACCAACTACCTTCAGAAACTACAAGCAGGGGTATTTAACCCTCGACGGAAGTGTGATCGACTTTAGACCTTACGTCCGTTTCTCATTAAAAGTAATACATGGTTATTGAAACAATAGGTAATTTAATATAGCTGAGCTAGTCTAACAGGAAATTAATATTAAACATATAACGAGTGTGTAATACATTTAACTAAAATTTCAACACTCCTCCTCACACGACATTATATATTTTTCATGCCTATTAATTCAACTAATTTGGTAAATCTATCAATAGGCAACGGTTTAGTGAATATGTCAGCGAGCATAGTTTCGCTGGGGCAATACACAAGTTTAATTGTGTTTGAAGCAACAAGATCTCTAATGTAATGAAATTTAATATCAATGTGTTTCGATCTAGGATGATTTTTTGCATTTTTAGCAATACAAATAGCTGACTGATTATCCTCAAACAAAACTATAGGATTCTTATTTGGTACTTTAAGATCTAATAGTAATTTATTTAGAAATACAGCTTCTTGGGAGGCTCCAGAGAGGGAAACATATTCAGCTTCAGCTGTTGATAAAGCAACACATGACTGTTTCACAGAGCGCCAAGAAATAATGGAATTATTTAACATAAAGCATTGGCCAGAAGTACTTTTCCTATCAACTCTGCTTCCTGCCCAGTCGGCATCAGAATAACCTATCAACTCAGAATCTTCATTACCATATGTAATGCCAAGATCCGGTGTGCCTTTTAGGTATCTAAATATTCTCTTAATTGCAGACCAGTGCTTAGTGTTTGGATTGGAACAAAATTTAGAGACATTTCCAACTGCATAAGTTATGTCAGGTCTAGTTTTAGTAGATAGATACAGTAAGGCACCTATAGCCGACTGATATTTAGTTTTGTCTACTAGTTCACACTCATCAGTAGTTGGTTCCAAATGGGAATTAACATCAGCAGGGGTTAAAATAGGTTTGCAATTAGTGAATTCAAATCTATCTAATAACTCGTTGACAAATGAAGATTGATTTAGGGCTATTTTATTTTCGTCTTGTACGATTTTTATGCCTAAGAAATAGGATAATTTTCCTAAGTCTTTCATCTCAAATTTAGCACTTAAATCAATCTTGATTTTAGTCAGATCATCATAGTTCTTACATGCTACAATAATATCATCTACATACACAGAAATGAAGCATGGAGAGTTATTGATTAATTTAACATATATACAAGAGTCACAAGAGGACTGAATAAAGCCTAAGGATTTAAGATATGCATCCAACGCATCATTCCAACATTTGGGTGATTGTTTTAATCCATACATAGATTTATTAAGTTTACATACTAAATCTTCTTTTCCTTGAATAGCATAGCCAGGAGGCTGTCTAATATAAACATTTTCTTTAAGATCCCCATTCAAAAAAGCAGAATTGACATCCAAGTGATGTACAAATAATTTTTGGTTAGCTGCTAAAGATAACATGGTTCGCACCGATTCAAATCTCACTACAGGAGCAAAAATTTCATCATAGTCGATTCCAGGTCTCTGTAAAAAACCCTGAGCGACTAATCTAGCTTTATATGAAACCACTCTACCATCAGATCCTTTTTTTCTTTTAAACACCCATTTGGATTTAATTATATTTAAATCTGAGGTAGGTTTTACGATTTCAAAAACTTTATGTTTCTCAAAAGCATTTAATTCCCTCTCCATGGCATGTTTCCATTTAGAGGATTCAGAACCGCTATTAAGAGCCTCAGATACCAACCTAGGTTCGATATTGATATTCCCATTGACTAATAAACCCTCCTCCTCCTCCTCAACATGATCATACTCCCAACTACCATATCTAATAGGAGCTCGACGAATTCTAGACGATCAAGATCAAGATGTAGCTTCGTTGATTCCCTTTTCAGCGGGTCAGTCCTCCTCACTTCCGGTTCAGATATCCACCTCAGCCACCACAAAAAGAAAGATCCTTCACTTATTTCATTATCAATTTTCACTTATTTCTAAACTTATCATCAAGCACTTACACTTAATTTTCACTTGGTACCAATACTGAGTTTTTCTTTCAGTACCAACACTTAAAACTACACTTAGCACTAACACTTAAAACTACACTTAGCACTAACACTTAAAACTACACTTAGCACTAACACTTAAAACTACACTTATCACTAATACTTAAAACTACACTTACCACTAATACTTGAAACTACACTTACAACTAATACTTAAACCTACACTTATCACTAACACCCAAAACTGCACTCAGCACCCCAACAGCCTCACCACACCATCCCCAACTGCACTCAACAGACACCGGCTCCACACCCTCACCCAACAGCACCACCAGCCATCAACGCCTCCTCCCTCTCCCTCAGCCTCCACATCTTGTACAGCACCCTTCTACCTTCCTCCCTTCCCTCACCACCGAACAAAAACCTTCCCACAACCTCATCTACATCCTCCCCTCTCGGTCTCTGCAGCTCAATGGCCTCACTTCTAACCTCCTCCAACCTCTCGCATTCCAACAAAAAGTGCTCATCATCTTCTCCGCACCACACAACCTACACTCCACACTCTCATCGCCCCATCTTCTGCAGGCCAGCCTCAGACTCCTCGTTCTTGCTGCAAACCACAACCTCGACTCAATACCTCCCTCGTGATCCTCCTCCTTCATCTCCGTCTTGAACCTTCTGTATACCCTCAGGCTACTCTTCCCCTCCATCTCCTCTATCCACTCCCGATGCACCTTCTCAGCTACTCTTCTCTTTACTGCCTCCTTAGTCATTATCTTCATTTCTTCCTCCCTAACACCAGCCCAGGTCAAGCACTTCCTTGTTTCCTTTATCCACTCACTTCCTCTCTGCTTGGCTACTCCCATCACTCTCCTCAGCATCTCATTCTCGCCCTGCTCAACTCTCCTCATGTACTGCAGTCTCCCTCTAGCTACTCTACTCCTTACTGTTCCTATTCCCACGTCTCCCCTCATTCCAGCCACCGCTACTCCTCTCGATGCCCCCAACATTCTCCTCATTGCCGCATTCTCCTGTGTTTGAATACTATCCATCTCCTTCTTCCTCAACCCTAACACCTCCGCACCATACAACACCCTGGGTAGTACCACCCCTGGGTAGTACCACGATCGTCTAGGATCCTCATTAGGACTGATAGCTGGTACAGGTTGCGCCTCAGGGAGGATTATTGGAGGGTTATCGTCAGGAGGTTGATTCTCAGGTCCAGCAGGTTCTGTGATAACATCATAACTAAGGGATAGTAATATCAAATATACTGATATTCAATATTTGTAATTTCTTTTATTGTTCACTGTAGATAAATATGACAAAACTAAACTTTTATATTTGCCATTATTTGGTACTACATGCTTCCTTTCGGTAAATAGTTCTAACATCTTAATATAGCCAATTATATAACTTGCAGTGGTAACTAGCAAGCTGAATTACGACTTGTCACTGAGTATAGAGCACTCTGGTTCTCTGGAGTCTGAACTGGTTCCATAAAAATTACAATACCTTAAAGTTAACATTGCACATGTCATGGGATGATGGGAATGAAATGATGATTACTACCTATATTAATCATCATTCATTAGAGATATTTAAATATTATAATTTTGGCAATTATAATTTATAATTGATGAATAAATTAATTACAAGTAGTTATACCAATATATTATCATATTATGCATTTATTGATCATTAGACTCAATGATTCATTTGACATATAGCTACTGTAATACATGTTAATGGTCAATATGTAAACTTACATTTATCATTTACAGACTACCAAGGTTTCCCCCAGATTCCCCCAGTTTCCCCTGGGGGAAACTAAAAAAACCTCCTTGAGGTTTCCCCTAACCAACCCTAGTCACTCACTCACGGCAATTGCACAGCAGACTCACGGCAATTGCACAGCAGACTCACGGCAATTGCACAGCAGACTCACGGCAATTGCACAGCAGACTCACGGCAATTGCACAGCAGACTCACTGCAATTGCATAGCATATCGGGGTTAGATTTTCAATGCACAGTTTATAAATAGGATGAACTCGCGCACTGCGCAAAATTCACCCGGTTTACACTAACGATCTTAGCGCACAGTTTTTCAAAGATAACTTTTTTTCTACTGAACTTTAAAGAGTTGAAACTTAGTGTGCACCCAGTATGTATTTGGTGCAAAAAATTCCACTGACTTTTTCAAAAAGCTGAAAAAATCCACCATAAATTTCCATTAATTTAGCTGATCCACCAACATTTTGCCCATTTTTCCACCGAAAATTAATGGTAACATAGGAATAAATAGCTAAAAATCCACCGACATTGCCAGAATATTATTTTCAATGGAGAAAAATTCCACCGACATGTCGGTGGAATTTACCATGAAATACAGACTGGGTGTGCACCTAGGTCTACCTTTCATGATTCATCCATCTACACAAAAAAATCAGATTGCTGACTTCTCCAGTTTTTTCATAAAATCAAAGTATGTGGAAAATGCGCAAAGCCCCCGGTCCTGCGCTATCTCCAAGACACCGGCCCATGGCATATTTTGCAGACAGCCTGGGAATTTATATTTAACTTTTCTGTTCAGTTACTACTTAGTATCCGGGATCCCCTCTGCAAAAGCGAAAATATTAAAAATATGGAACATTTTTTTCCAAGACTGAATAGATTAAAGACTCGTGAGTCATCCGTCTCAAAAAATTAGAAATGTCAGAATTACTCTAAATTAGCTTAGCAGCACCAGCTTTGGCAGACGGCAGTCACCTATTTACAGAAATTGAGCTAACATCATTTATGATCATTACATCAATTCTCTTTGTACCTAGATTAATATCAGCTTCTCAACATTTCATTGGGATTAAATAGGATATGTCAAGATTTAATACCGGCAGGCTGGCAGCTTTGAGATGACTGGTTCAGCCTTCTTATCTATTTGGTAAATTTTCATAGATTATACGAACTAAATAGGACATCAAAGAGTAACAAAAATACTAACCTCCACTCAGCTATTTATCCGAAATATAGTAATAATTAAGAGGATGTCTTATAAATCACACTTTATGTTCACAATAATATTCTCGATAATCCGGTTTGTTATTGCACGAATTAAGGGTAACTTTGAGGCTACAAATATATTAGTTACCCTAGATTTGGGTTTTGATGGACATATTTTCACATAACTGTTAATTTATAATAGAGAATTGTAATTATCATTTTATCTATTTTTGAATACTCTGCTATTTTTTTCTTATTTCACAGAAATTGTATTTTTTTATAATTTTTGAAATTCAGATCTTCGATTGTGTGCATACCCATGAATTAAATAGTTACTATTTAATTCATGTGCATACCTATAGGGAATAACATGCATACCTACCTACTCTAATGAAAAAGAATAAATAAAACAGGAATATTTATTAAAGGTCCCCTCCACGCGAATATTTTTATTGCCTTATTCAACGATCGAGGCTAATGTTTCTTATTATTTTGCTGCAAACCGCATCAAATTTGGTAGCATATTTTTAATTTTATATGCTCTAAAAGATTTTTATAATCAAAACTCTACAAAACCTATTTTACTTCCAACTTACTAATTCAAAAAATTTTCAGCCTGAAGAAAAAGAATGTACACCATTTGTTTTGATTGTCAACTAGGTATTAGGTTTAATAAATCCATTTAATATTCGTGTAAAGGAATAAAATTGAATGAACTTATAATAGAAACGTTTACATATTGTAGGAAATAATTAATATCTAAAATAATTGCCGAAAACGCATGGTTTGTTTATAAAATTCAAATTTGTAATCAAAAAAAGAGTGAACAATCTTCTTCATGAGCATCAGATAAGTGATTCGCTCAATTGTTGCTCACAGAGTACTAAAAAACTTTAAAAACAAATTATAAAATATTTACTGAACCGAATTGTATGCGGTTTGCAGAATAATGATCGTAGACCTTAGTTCTATAATATTATGCTATAAAATCATTTTTTTCGTGAGCCTGGAGAGGACCTTTAATAGAAGAGTATTAGGTCACTACCTAGGCCTATTTGGGATTTTTTTGGAAATGTGTACTTTAAAATGAAAGGATTGAATAATCAGCTCTCAAGCGGTGTTGTTTCGATCTAAAGTTAACAAATGTTAACTGACCAAAAGTACTAAAACGTAAGCAAATCACCTTGAGCTACCTAATGATCATATGAATTTATTTGAACAGTTTTTTCCTTACTAGGTACTTACTATTCATTATTCGTGCCACTTTTATTTCTGTTCAAATTGGTAAAAAAGGATATTTGAAAAAATGTTTGTTAACGTTCAAAATTGTAGCGCCATCTGATGGTCAATTTCGATCTAATCATATGGACAAAATAAAGAAAATAGTGCATCACCACCCGCAAATTTTCTCCGCATTTTATTGAAAATTGTTCAACCGGTTTATTTTTCGTCTGCAAATGTTATAATTTGCAGCATTTTAATTTTCCTAATAATAAGGTATAGACATAACAGGTGACTATAATTTGTATCAATCAGTGAACTGATTGAATCTATATTGAATAAGTAGCTAAATTAAATTATCTAATTTATAGGAATTTGATAGAATTGAAATGGTTCGTCACTGTACCGTTTGGACTTTGGCGTTGTACGCATCAAAAGTCATCTCTTTCTCACTCTTTGTTATCCTATGTTATGTATTCTAGTAATGCTGTTATGACTGACTAGCTAGTTAAGTAGGTAATTGTTCAATTTCCTGCTGATCTAAATTTTTCACCAATTTATTAATATTAGGTTACTAGTACGCAGAGCCGCAGAGGTGGGCACCGTGCCACCGCGCGCTAATAGCGGCCCATGTTTTAAAGTGTGGACAAAGTCGCCAGTATATTGGCGACTTTTGAGGAGTTAAATAAGTTAAGAAACATGTAAATAACAAGTAAATCACTCACTAAACAGTCTAAGGAAATGCACATCAGCACATGCATCAGACATGAGGTATAAGGATGTTTCCAAGTGTAAATTCTTCACTAGGAATTCAAATTTCTCCTTTAAAGTCCCTTAAATGTGGCGACCTGGATCCATTTTCTCACTAAACTGGCGACTTTCCTGCCACACTATGAAACATGGATAGCGGCGCTTCTTTTTGTGTAGCGGCAGCGCTACTCTTGGCCTTGGGGTAATGACCCGTAATGTAGCGGTAGCACCGCTACTTTTTTCAGAAGCGCTAGAGGTTTTTCGAACTACAGCGCTGCCACTTTTAAAATCTAAAATTTTAAGGTTATCTAGGGAATCGAGATAAAAGTCTATACTCTATACAAGTGCCAGTCTGCAGAATATGTGAGATATTTGGGATATTCTCTCCGAACAATTTTGAATTAATTCCTATATTTACATTAATTTTGCTACGAACACTTCTGAATTAATTCCTATATTTACATTAATTTCGCTACGAACAGATTAAGAGATCTCTACGAACACTTAACCAGTTTCTGCAGACTGGTACAAGTGCATGACCCTAGATAGCTAATCAGTTGTAAGTGATATTCAGACAAATCCGCACAGTACGACCAACTGATATTCAAAGTTCAAACAATGATTCATAGTACGACCCAGTCTGTATTTGGTGCAAAAATTTCCACTGACTTTTTAAAAAAGCTGAAAAAATCCACCATAAATTTCCAGTAATTTGGCTGATCCACCAAAATTTTACCCATTTTCCACCAAAAATTAATGGTAACATAGGAATAAATTGCTAGAAATCCACCGACATTGCCAGAATATTTTTTTCAATGGAAAAAAAACACCGACAAGTCAGTGCAATTTACCATGAAATTGTAGCATTCTGAATTAGCTAAAATATATTAGAAACTCATAGATCTGAAATAAGTCTTAAAGTAATAAAATGTGTCTAGCTGTCTATACAGTCAATGTATCTTTCCCACGAAGTAATAAAAGATTTAATGAGGTGTAAGGACAGCTTAGAAATACTTGTAAGAATAAAGGATATATTTTCTATGTGATCTAATAATTAGTTTGAGACTCATGTGGTTTTGAGCGACCAAGTTATGGACGGGGTCTTAGCTCATTAGTGGTTTCCGGTTAAGATGCTTAGAGGTATATAAAGGCAAGGAATTATGTAACTAGAGCCAGTAGTTAGTAGTTAGTAGTGAGTAGAGAGTTGTAGTCAGTTGGCAGTCAGTAAGAGTCAGTACTTAGAGTAAGGACTTCAGACCGGCCCGTCCGGGTTGGTCTGGTCCGAACTCATCTCTACCATATTCCACATTTGTGTCATCCCTACTATGTTATACTTCAATGCTGTATTCAAGTTTATAAATATACATCCCTTATCAGAGTTGGAATACCACAATCATTGAAACCCCCACAATCAATACGCAACATTGGCACCCAACAAGCAGTGGATCCGGCCCCAGGTTAAGACAAATTGAAGAAGAATCCTCAGATGATCAGATGAACCCAAAAACTTCAAATATTTAAACGACTACGAAGATGATGCCCAGCGACTACGAAGATGATGAACAAAACCAAGTCAAAAAATTTGTTCAGCATGTCTCAACCTTTCGAACCTCAGGAAAGTTCTGATTCAAAGCACAACAGGAAGGAAGAAGAAGATATCAGACATTTAAGATTATCAAAATGTGAGCCCAGTCGAAAAATAGCACCACTACAGAGAAAATGTTCACGAGATTTCACACAGAAGTAACAACGTTTCACAATCATCAAATTTTAAATGAAGACATCAGTTCCCGTACCTACGTTCTACAAGTGTGACGTACGTTTAATACAATTAGAACTGCATCTGAAAAGCTGACATCTAAGAAGAGCTACAAGTACTGAATATATATTTAACGTGAATAAAAACAGCGAAGAAAAATCAGAAACAATTTTTACTGAAAATCAGAATTCAGCCTGTTTCAACACAATATATTGGTGGTGATTCCAAAACCACAGGACCAACTAGTTCGCAATTTCAAGAATGTAAAGAAGATACTTCAAAAACTGGGGAGTATTGTATTTAAATGTCGTGAGTATATGTATTATAGAAATTTTAAATGCATTTATTTGTCTTTTTTCTCATTCAATAGAATTACCATGAACATTGTTTGGTAATGTTTTGTTATATTTCTGTTCATTGTGGATCTAATTTCTATAAAAAAATTTATAAAAAATTATTAAAAATGTTTAAATTGAAACGTTTGAAAAAAATATATAATTACAGTACTCCAAACTATTCACGATATTAAATATTAGTAGATATTGAAGAAAAGGTGTAGAAGTGATTTTTTTTTAGATAAATAAAATTCAGAATTGAAATTTCTTAAAGATTGAAATGAGAATGATTGCTCTAAAACAGAGAATCAGAAGCTCAACTTTATCCATCAATAAGTTAAAACGACTAGTTATTGTAGCAGAAGTCAATGTACTAAAATGAAATGAGATTGGTTCATTGGAAGTATTAAGGTATTCTCTTGGATGACAGTCAGATTTGTAGCCTTAATATAAGAGAAATAAATAATTCACGGTGTAAGAAAGAACATGAAGCTACTTAGTAACCTAATAATGTAAATAAAAGACAGGTGAATGTTCAAGTAGGCTAAAAATGTTGAACCGTTTGATTGAAAGTTTACTAAGAAATGAGAAGTGTAAGGAGTTAAAAAATGTAACAGTAATACTATAATGTTTATTTAAAATAATTAGCAGGAAGTAAAGAAAAGAATATTAAAATAAATAAAGAGAAGAATACTTGAATAATTAAAGTGAATAAGATTTGACTCGCCAGATGTCATAAAAATATTTGAGGTAATTAGATGAGGATATTAAAAGAAGAAACCTCAATAAAAATGACAATGGAGGATGATTATAAATGTTCAAATCGGTAAAAGATTAAAATAAAAATGGTTGCTATTAAATTGTTTAAAAAGAAGGTACAAAATCTCAATATGTAAAGTAAAAGTTAAATGAAAGGAGATTTGATTTAATGATAATTAATAAATTATCGGCGCCTATTTTGAAGATTGAAGAGAGGAGAAGAAAATAAAATGTATTGAATTTCTTTGATACATTACTTGTAAATTTATAATTAACTTCTATGCATATGGCCAATGTTTAGTAGTTAAATTGTTTAAATTAGAACTTAGAATAAAACTAATGTAAATTATTGAGAAGTTTTGTAAAATAATTCTATTGTAGTTATCACTCATAAGTTAATTATATTAAATAATGTCATCGAACTTACAATAATATCAAAAGGATAAGACAATTAAGAATAATTAATAGAAGAAATTTTTAAAATTGTATTAATTTGTTTTATAATGTATTGTTCTATAGGAAGTGATAAATATGTATTGAGGTAAACTGATCAGAATATTTTTTTCAGTTTGCCATGCTCTCTCCAACCTATTTGCAACATTGAAATTGCACACGCTGATAAATGCCAATTGCAGATATGTTTTACAATCAAAATAATCAACATAATGTTCAGACAAATGAAGTTAAAGGATGTAAAGGTGAGTGGGATTGTATTTGATAATACAAATTTTCATATTATGTTTGAACAAGAAATATTGTTTTATCTAAAAAACGTTTAACATAGTTTAAAAACTAGAGTGACTCCAAATATCATTTTAACGATTGTTTCAGTCATGATTTATTCTAAAAAAATGAATTACTAATAGTTATTTGAAAATTGAAATTAATTAAACGAATAAAATATAATGATATAAATTGAAAACGTTTCCATTGTTTTTAGTCATAACAGAAAATAATTTGAATCTAATTAAAACTAAAACTATGTTCAGTAAGTATTGTGAAAATTTTTTTTTCTTTCTTTAAAATTTTCAATATGTTTACTAATTTTTTTTCTCTTTCTATATTTCTTTTTAATATTATATTTTTTGACAGATTTTAAGTTGCATGTTTTGTAAGTATTTGAATTATACATAGTAGAGTTAATAATTATGATTTTTTTTTCACTCTCTTTTTGTTCAATTTGAGAATATAATTTTATTATTGCATATTTTTGTTTTGAAGTCAATCTTTTTACAACTATATTCAACGTTTGAGTAAAGTAAATATTAAAAAATAATTTAAATATAACAATCCCACTAAACCTGAATTGAATATAAAGTAACGTAAAGAAAAGAGAGAGAGTAATAATTAAGAAAAATATTCAGTAAATTTACTAATATATTATTTCTTTTTCTGTGACATGCAAACTTGCATGAGGCAAAATGATGGAAAGCAAGAATGAACAGTTTTCCAGAGAACAACACTTTCCTTATGTCATCAGAGGATGTAAATCAAGATCACTGAATTAATTTCTTTTATTAAGTCTATGTATTATTTTGATTTTTTTTAATGATTAGGTATTTCATATATATTTTTTTTCATGTCATTTCATTCATAGGGATTTTTCTTAATATTTTTTTTTTGATGATATCTATTTGATAGACATTGATTTTATTTGTGAATTTTTCTAGAATTGTATTGAAGTCATTTGAAGGAATATAATAATTAATCGAATTAATGGAGAATTTGATAAAAATATAATAATTTGAATAATTGATTGGTAGAATGATGAAGATAATTCATCCAAGGTAATAATTATATGATATTGAGAAGTAAGAAATAATGATATTACTATAGAAATGATACTGTGTTGAAATATAAACGCACAATAATTGATCAAACAATCGAAGATATGATTAGTTAAATGAAAATGACTTCGTACGATAATGGAATTTAATTTTTTTAGGAATAAGTTTAAGATTTTAGTAATAAGATTATTTTTATGTATACCTTAGGTTATATTTAGATAATGCAGATATTTGAAACTATATGGATATAATATTAATTATTCAATTCAGGTTACAAGTTGTGAATTCACTGATGATTGATATATTATGATGAAATTGATTTTAGTTCAGCATTTCCCGAATAATAATTTCGTTGATATAGATCCAAGTTAATGTGATGTGCTAAAATGTTTATTGATGCGAAAGTAGACAAGTTAGACTCTATAAATGAAGTCCTGTCTTAATAATGATGAGAACCGCAGTGAGAAAGGAACACTGGCGATGAATAATATATAAATAGATACCGAAGTGATTTACGTAATAGAAGTAACACTATCGAGGATGTAGTCGGAGGAATAAGAAATATAAAATTGCATATTGCAAAGTCATCTTAACGTAAATTTATATTTTTATCGAATGAGGGAATAAAATGATGCAAGGAACATTAATTTTCATGATTAATATTTCAATTTATGTGTTCATAAACTTTAAATTTAATTCTTAATAAATAATGATTTTTGTGTATTCTGTTTTCTATAATGTATTTCAATTATCTGTACTAGAATTTTCATTAGTAATATTACATTATGATTATTGTAACTAATATAAGTTTATGTAATTGTCGTAGATTTAGAAGATATATGACTGATCTTAAAATTGCAGGGGAAGAGATTCCTAGTTAAATTAATTATGAATTTATTAGAAAAATTAAGATCACTCATATATCTTTTTAGTTTAATTTAGGATTTTATTATAAGTTTAGGTAGATTATGTAACAAAATACTTTTGAATAATATTAACATCTTAATTAATTTTCACCATAACAACATATTATCCTATGTATAAATGTGTAACGGTCAATGAATGAGATGAATGTAAAAGTATGTATGGAATAGGATAAAACTAACCAACTTAACAAAGATATATAACTGTGATAAAACTTCACGAACAATCATGTCAATTGTATTTTGTTTTTGTATTTTAAGTTTAGGTATTTTTAGTTTTAATATAAGATTCTCTAGATATACTTGTGAAAGGGATTAGTTAAAGCATTTTTGTATAAAATTGAAGTACCTTCAATTTTTCTTGTAGAGGGGGAAGATATGTAGCATTCTGAATTAGCTAAAATATATTAGAAACTCATAGATCTGAAATAAGTCTTAAAGTAATAAAATGTGTCTAGCTGTCTATACAGTCAATGTATCTTTCCCACGAAGTAATAAAAGATTTAATGAGGTGTAAGGACAGCTTAGAAATACTTGTAAGAATAAAGGATATATTTTCTATGTGATCTAATAATTAGTTTGAGACTCATGTGGTTTTGAGCGACCAAGTTATGGACGGGGTCTTAGCTCATTAGTGGTTTCCGGTTAAGATGCTTAGAGGTATATAAAGGCAAGGAATTATGTAACTAGAGCCAGTAGTTAGTAGTTAGTAGTGAGTAGAGAGTTGTAGTCAGTTGGCAGTCAGTAAGAGTCAGTACTTAGAGTAAGGACTTCAGACCGGCCCGTCCGGGTTGGTCTGGTCCGAACTCATCTCTACCATATTCCACATTTGTGTCATCTCTAACTATAATGAAATGCTGTATGCAAGTTGATAAATATACATCCCTTATCAGAGTTGGAATACTACAATCATTGAACCCAAGCGCAATCGAATACGCATCAGAAATACAGTCTGGAGTACGACCATAATGATGATACGCTATTTGAATATTTGATATTAAAGGGATAGTAAAGTCAAAATCAAATAATCGCCAAATTGGTTTTAAACCGATTCAGAATATTTAATTATGTAATATTTGAATGCTCGTTTATTTTTTTTTAAATGTTCATTTACAAAGTATATATTTTAATTAGCAACACCTAGCGGAAGCATTTGCATTTATTAGTATGCACGTGAGTATGTTTGTTGTTTCCATATTAATTTAAATATGCAGTAATCAACCTTTGTTTGTGTCAAAATAGTGAAAATATTATGTGAATTGGTAGACAAGAAGGCATCCAGTCTGTATTTCGTGGTAAATTCCACCGACATGTCGGTGGAATATTTTCCCTTTGAATACCTAATTCTGGCAAAGTCGGTGGATTTTTAACTATTTATTATATGTTACCATTAATTTTTGGTGGAAAAATGGGTAAAATGTTGGTGGATCAGCGAAATTACTGGAAATTTATGGTGGATATTTTCAGCTTTTTCAAAAAGTCAGTGGAATTTTGTGCACCAAATGCAGACTGGGAAGGCATAGTTCTGAAAATGAAACCATCTCTTCACCTGAACTTTAATCTAGCTAGAAACTTAACTCAATTGGTTTATTTACAAGATGGCGCCACTGATTGTGTCGCCATCTACTGTGAGCATTCGCTAAGAAATTAATTATAAATAAAATGATATATTTCCATTATTAGATTTTAATGAGTATTGCAATGTCACATGATATTCTTTATTCTTACTAATCAATCGTTTGACATTAAAATTGTTATAACAAAATAATGACTGTACTGCCCCTTTAAGACAAAATCGCCTAATTCGATCAACTTACACATCGTCTTACGCTTTTATGCAGATGTGTTTATTGCAATAAAATGGGTTTAACTCAATGGTCATTCTTGGAAATTTCAGGAAAAATGCATCTACATTGCGAGTACCGAGTAACTTTAAAAGTAATTCGAATATTATTTCGGATGCTACAATCATTTTACTAAAATTTACTCATTTTCAGTGTACCAAGCATAACACTAAAAATGCATAAATAAATGTTTTCGTTATCGTCTTGCAAGAGTCTTCAGTATCCTTCCAGAGCTCATCTTTCGATGAGAACTGACGTCTTCCCAAATTATCACATACACATTCTGCTTCAGGTTAGACTGAGGTTCATCAACAATTGGGTTTGAATCTAGAGAGAGACTGTGCCATACCATAAACTTGTCATTGACAAACTTATTACTCCTAAAGAAATTCACAGTTCCCTTAGTAGAGTGAGAAGGAGCGTTGTTATGTATGAAAATAACCTATTTTTTTAATGCAGCAGGTTTCCTTTTCAGCCAATAAATAAATCCACAATTCTAAAAGTTAATATAATTAGCAAAATTTATTTTCTCTCCTTTTGGAATCCTGGAAGATCTGACTAGTTTATTTCCAATGGTCCCAGCCCAAATTATCACACCTTCACTTCCATGTTGACGTCAAATTCGTTGGCGATGTGGTGAGGCATGAGGGAGCCAAGCTTTAGCCCATCTGTCAGGGCCGTCGAGAGCTTTCACGCATTTTGTCTTTGTAGAGTACTGTTTGGTTATCAGTCTTAAGATACTTCTCCGCCCATAGTAACCTTGTGTGTATTTATTGAAAGATGCCTGGTAACAGGTGTAACGTAAGAGGCAATTAGTTTCAGTATTCTACAATGAGTGGTTTTTCCACACAGATACTTTCAAAAACTGCATCACTAGTTTCCAATGGTTTCTTCTTGAATTCTCACTTGATAAAGGACAGTTATGTCTCGTAGCTATTTTATTTGCCCCCTATCCTTGCGTGTAATCTTTTTTCATGGGATCAACAATCAATTTCTACACTGTACATGGCCGTATAAATAATTAATTGAATTTAACAGTATATATGATAATTTTTTTGGAAAGTAGTGCTGTAACGCTGCCGCTACATTCTGCTGTAGCGGAAGCGGCAGCGCCGCTACATTATTATGCATGTAGCGGCAGCGCTGCTTCTTTTCAAAGTAGCGCTGCCCACCTCTGCTAGTATGGGATATCAATTTACTTAGTTAGGAAATTAGGGTAACATTTCATGATTTCAAAAGGTCAAAACTGTACCAGTCTGCAAAATATGGCAGATATTTGAGATATTCTCAACAAACAATCTTGAATTAATTCCTATGTTCATAATAAATTGGTATTCATGTCACGCACGTTTCATTGATAATTTGATGATTGATCTGCAATATCCGATATCGACGATTCTGCTGCGCCCAGTCTGCATAATGTGTCTCTTCTCTCGCAGAGATTTTAATTTGAGAGACGGTTACTCTCTGACTCACAGTCGCAGTAGCAGATTCCCAGACTGCAGAATATGGAACATTTTTCTAAGACTCTTTGCAGGAGTTTTTGATTGAATTTTAGAAATTGGAGATCTCTGCAGGAGATTTTGAACTAATTCCTATGTTACCATTAATTTAGCTGCAGGAGATTTTGAAATCATTCCTATGTTACCATTTATTTAGCTGCGTGATATTTTGAATTAATTCCTATGTTACCATTTATTTAGCTGCGTGATATTTTGAATTAATTCCTATGTTACCATTAATTTAGCTGCGTGATATTTTGAATTAATTCCTATGTTACCATTAATTTAGCTGCAGGAGATTTTGAATCTGCTGCTGAGAGTCAGAGAATAACTCTCTCAAAATAAAATCTCTGCGGGAGAAGAGACCTGCAGACTGTGCCCAGTCCAGTCTACAAAGTGTGTCAAATCTGTCAGAGTCCAGGGTTTCCCAACCTTTTTTTAGTATGTACCCCCTTTACCGTTGTAATACCTAACTATGTACCCCCTAATTTTTTTAGATAAATTGCCAGGTGAAATAACTAATTTTTGTACAATTCTCAATATTCCTTTTGTGAATAATGATGATACATTTCGTTTACTCTTCCAAATTAATGAGTCATGGTGCATGTCTGTAGCAAACTAGACCAAGTACAATTCTCATTAGAATAATTTTAATTATAGTGGTCGGCACCCTAGGACCAGTACTGGTTCGCGAGATAATTGGCACTGGGCTGCTAAAAGTATTCGATAATTAATGAATGAATACGTGTGACCTCACAGTCACATAAATAGGTCATTCAAGTTGGAAAGGTAAATTCAAACTTTGTCAGCCAAGTACCTATAAAATTATTATATTAATTGATAACTATTATAACAATCAAGGACATTTTGATCAAGAGATTCAAAGTCCTGTCTGTAACAGGGGCTGAAAAGTGTTTCATTATTATATTTTATTATTATTAATTTACTTTAATATTACCTGTAGAATCAGCACCCAAGTTCATTCCTTTACAGTCCTCACCCCCAATGATTTCACTCTTGTACAATCCGAACCCCAATGATTTCACTCTTGTACAATCTGTAACTAATTATTTCGCTCTTGTACAATCCGCACCCCAATGGTTTCACTCTTGTACAACCTGTAACCAATTATTTCACTCCTGTACAATCCGCACCCGAATGATTTCACTCCTGTACAATCCGCATCCCAATGATTTCACTCCTGTACAATCCGCAGCCTAATATTTTATGCCTATACAATCCGCACACAAATGATTGTACTCATGTTCAATTCGCACCCCAATGATTAAACACCGGAATCTACAGGCATACCTGATTTTGGTCTTATTCTGTACTTGAGTACTCGATTGGTTATTTTAAAAGAATTTTGATTTACTGGAGTGTATATATTAAGCTCATTACATTATCATAAGAAAGCAGAAGCTACTTACAAACTAATGAATGTTTTGGCCTACCCAATACTATTAACTCCAGCTGTCCCCCTGGACCACGATAATAATGTTTAACCTTTTCCGGTCCTCTATGATAAAAAAGTTGCCAACCACAACTTTATCCGAACTCTTTTTTCCAAATATTTTACCATGACTGATCGTAAGGTGTTTAGCAGTGCACATATTATGATTTTTGAAATAAAATATTAGCGAAATTTTATAAATTTAGTATTTATATTGATCTGAATGTTACTTTGAAACAATTAGGATATTCAACTTATTTTTTTACTGAAACCTCAAATTTACCCACTGAGATAAGCAAATGTAGCCCAGGTTGGGAAACTCTGTGTCAGACTGTCACCATGATTTCATATTTCAGGACAATTAGTCTCCAATAAATTTCAAATTTGTCTCCAAAATGACCAAATTTCTTCAAAATGTCTCCAATAATAACATGTAAACATAGGAATTAATTAGAAAATGGTCACCAAGATCTTGTTTTGATGAATTTTCCCTCAAATATAGTCTCCAAAGATCTTTGGCAACATGGACGCGCTTTGCAGACTGGGGCCCAGTCTGTATTTGATGCACATGTTTTGATCTACTGACTTTTTAAGTTTTTGAAAAAGCTGAAAAAATCCACCATAAATTTCCAGTAATTTGGCTGATCCACCAACATTTTACCCATTTTTCCACCGAAAATTAATGGTAACTTGGAAATAAATAGCTAAAAATCCAGAATATTATTTTCAATGGAGAAAAATTCCTCTGACAAGTCAGTGGAATTTACCATGAAATATAGTCTGGTACTGGGCAGATTCAAAATTTCCTGCAGCTAAATTAATTAATGGTAACATAGGAATTAATTCAAGATCTCCTGCAGAGATCTATAATTTCTTAAATTCAAACAAAAACTCCTGCAGATAGTCTTGGAAAAATGTTCCACATTCTGCAGTCTGACGCTGCGCAATCTACTGATCAATCAATTGCTGCGCGTTTGCCTGTCTGTACTTCGTGGTAAATTCCACCTACATGTCCATGAAATTTTTTCCTCTTTGAAAATAATATTCTGGCTTAGTTGGTTGATTTTTAGCTATTTGTTCCTATGTTACCATTATTTTTGATAGATAAATTGAGAAAATGTTAGTGGATCAGCCAAATTACTGGAAATTTATGGTGGATTTTTTCAGCTTTTTGAAAAAGTCAGTGGGATTTTGTGCACCAAATACAGTCTAGCGCATTTGCCAGTCTGCAAAAGATGCATGAAGTTGTGAAGTTTATCTGGCTGCGATCACGGTGACTATTGAGAACTTGAAATTAGTTTTCTGAATTATCCAGCGACAATTTTCTTATTTATTCTTATTTTTACATGTAATTAGTGGAGAGAATTTTAAGATTTTTGGCCATGTTGGAGAGAATTTTGAAAATCTTTTTTAGATAAATAGCCCCAAAAATAAAATATCTGGAGACTAATTGTGCATGCTTTGCAGACTGGTTCATTTGAATGATATGATTTTTATTAGTTTGTACATCTAATTAGGCCATTGGCCCATTTATCTCGGATATCAATCGATAGCGCAACCATAGATTGTTTTTGTGCGCATTAGAATTATATGGATTTTCTTAGTTTATGCATTTAATTAATTGTTTTGTTTTTAATGGAAAAATATTGTCTATTTGAACAAATTTTTGTACATTTAATATAGCTACCATGAGTCGATTGTTGCGCGTTTGAATTATATGGATTTTGTTAGTTTATGCATATAATTATTACATTTAATAGGGCAACCATCATTTGATTGTTGCGTGTTTAAATTATATGGATTTTGTTAGTTTATTCATCCAATTGTTACTTTTAATAGGGCAACCATCTGTCGATGACTGTGCGTTTGAATGATAAGGATTTAAAGATGAACTGAAATTGGCTTGGCATGCAATTTTGGTGAAATTTGCTTTTGCCAGATTCTTTCAAACTAGTAAAGTGTTCTCCAATAATTTGAAAAAAAATTCTCTATTTTCCAGTCTGCAGAAACTTGTAAACAGTTTATAGAGATCTCTCTTTCTGTTCAGAATAAAATTAATGTAAATCTAGGAATTAAATCTAAATTGTTCAAGGAGAGAGAATATCCCATATTCTGCTATTTTGGATTGTACATGTAAATATAGGATGAAATTATTATTAAGGATTTCATCAGGCTCAGGCCGCTAGCCACAAATCACTATTTGTGACAATGGTTCAGTGTTCACAGACACAATTTCTGAATTTCATGATGCTGTTACAGTGTTACAATACTTCACAAAGTTAACAAATTATTGATTAGCAACCATGTTTCTGAGACTGGAAAATTGTAAGCTAATTTTTGAGCCAAAAAAATCTGAGCCAGGCCAATTTGGCTCATTTTTTGAAGATTTCAAGCCATGTTTAACATGGGAACATATGAATTAATTCAACATTTTAAGCCAATTAGACATATCTGAGTTTTGACCTTTTGAAATAATGAAATCTAAGCCAAGCCAATTAATTGGCTTTAATTGACATACTCTGTAACATCGATCAGTAACTGCTTTACTCCTTAGTATTTGAGAGATTTGTGGCCTGTCTTCAAAATAGGGAACATTTTCTGTGTGAACAATCCCTAAGTTTCACCTGCTATAGTATAATATTTACATGTATTTTATGAAACCAGAATAGAGGATTTCTTGGAGAACAGTTTACCAGTTCCTGCAGTCTGGATTTGTGACCATGATGTTGCTATAAGAAAGGCAACAGATTTAATAAATTATGGGTTTAACATTTTGAATAACTGAATAAATTCAAAACTTGAATTTATTGTACCAATAATGAATTATTTATATGATTTTATTTTCATCTTTCAACATTTTATGATTTTAACATCTTTCCAGCGATGGTTATGTTTCATGTGTTTTGTTTTTGAATTTTGATAGACTTTCATAATTTTTAGGATTATATAAACTTTTGTTTAATAATAACTAGCACACGAAACTCCTTAATGCTCTGAAATAATTTGAACTAGAAAAAAATATATTTAATATCTATAATATATTGGCCCAGTCTGAAAAGAATGTATCCACTGATGACATCATGACAGATTAAGGAATTTTTACAGAAATTGGGATTTGGTGCAGCAAATAGCATAAGAACATAGGAATTAAATAGTACATTGGGGCAGGATTAATCCTCAAATCCTGTTACGTTTTCCAGACTGGATATTGGTAAACTAAGCATATTGAATAATCTTTTTATTTTAATTTTTAAAAAATCACAATTGTGCTCACCTTAATGTAAGTGATCACATATGTTCTAATAAATATATGCATACAAATGTGTATAATTATTAATAGGTCGTTCTAAAACGTCTCTAAATTATCCCTCAAAATAGATACATTATTTAAAAAGGGGCAATGTTCACCAAATGAAATATTTTAGCTTTTTGCAGTTTTAATTTTATGTGGGATCTCTCTTGGGTCACTTTACGTGAATGAGTATGTAGAATAAACTGTTCCAGATTCCTCTTGTATCTGCTACCTTACCTGTTGGATTTAAAAATTATATCTTCCTGTTTCATTAGTTTAATAAAGCTTGTAATTCATTGCAGAATATATAGTTATTGTTTGTATAAAATCTTAGATAGAAAACAATCAAGATGGATTCTTCTCAGAGAGAGCAAGTCATGTCCCAACTCAAGCAACAACTTATGATTGCTAACACACAGGCAATTCTCAGTGTAAGAAAATATTTGCTGAAAAACATTTAGGTTTCTTGTTATAATTGGCAAACTAAACAAATAAGATAATTATTGAAATAAAGTATAATCAGTGCATAAAAATTGAATCATTGATTTTCCGTTTTTCTATTTTGCAGAAAATAGGGGAGAAATGTTTCACAAAATGTGTTACCAAACCTGGATCTTCTTTGGATAATTCTGAACAGGTAATGAAAGTAGCTAGCTGTTTTAATTTTTTTGTTAATGAATACTCATCGTAATTTAGGCTGCCTTCCTAACATCTGAATGGATTAGTTAAGTGATGTTGTTATTTGTTTCAATCTGATATTGTTAAAAAAATTATAGATCTCTATAGCATATTTTGATTTTTAATTTTTGTTCCCCTCATCTGGTGCCTTGTTTTTGTGATAAATAAGTGTTATGACTTTCACTCATCAGCACAGAATAAAGTGACTAGCGTCTCTAAAATTAAATGACTGCTACTTATTTATCTTCTAGAAACTGTTATTCGTATTGTTTTGTTAGTTATGTACCTAGCTATTTACAAGTAAAACTTCACTTTTGAATTTTGATGAGAGAATGCATAGCTACTAAATATTTCTACATAATGGTAATAGTATTCTGCTCTGTTTCCTCTTATCGAAACTTCAAAAATAAAATGTGGTATTTTTTGAACGATATACCACAAATTGGTATCAAAACAAATTATTAGTTGGTGTTTTTTTTCCTAATAAATATCATTATATTTAAAGCTCTTATGTTGTTTTCATTTTCAATCAAGTATATACTAACTGCTTTTCTTTTTTTCAGAAATGTTTGGCAATGTGTATGGATAGATTCATGGATAGTTTGAATTTGGTCACCAAAACCTATTCTTCAAGACTGCAACGCGAACAGAACAAAATGTAACTTAACTGTTAGGACGGTTTCTTCAGTTTAATGAATAAACGTTATCTTTTGTACTCTGGAATTTATTATTAAGTATGGTTTGTAGTGTCTATTAACATCACTAAGCATTTCATACTCTAAAAATTAGATATTAAAAAAAATTATATAATTCTAGTCAAACTTTAATGATCTAAGGTAAGTTCTTAATAATCGGTCAGTTTTACATTTTCGGTCACGTAAGAAAAAAATATATAATAAAAGTTTAATGATAATTATTATAAAAAAATTCTTACTTGTCTGAAAATGTTGAGCTGACTAATAATTAAAAACTTATGCTAGATAGTCGTCATGATGATTCCACTCTTAGTTAGAGTTCTTATCTGGAAGCTGTTTGTGGTGAATGAAATAGAAGGGGTGATATCTCTGAATTTCCTTGACTGTTTGAATTTGGATGTCTTTGTCAATGGAGCAAATATTCTTTTCTTACTCCTATAATTTCCAACGGCATACACAAAATGATTTTTGATCCGATGCAGAAATTTAAACTCCTCTCTCAAATAGCCAAACTAAATCAAGAGATGAAACCAAATGAAGGTAATAATTAAGACCAGTTTATAATGAAATAGCTAATTAGAGTAGCAATATTGATGGACGATTCTAATAATAATTCATTACAATTGATCTTGGAATATGCCAGCAAATATCAAATAGCTGCCTCGTTAAATTATCAATTCTTTATGATATGAGAAGACGATTAGCTTCATTATTATTATCCTTTTAGTTCAAAATCACTAAAAATGATAATTCTTAGATACTGATAAACAAACAAAGTATTATTGATAGCTACACAATATCTTTACTCGTAAGTAGAGCATTTCTTCAATATTCATTTTTATGAACTGTTTTACTCGATTCTATGTTCTGCATAGACCATCCTGCAAAAGCTTTGCCTGTTCCTCTTGGAGTGCCTGTGAACATCACATGCTGGGGATGTAATGAGTCCATACCATTCTCATCTTTGACCCACTCATTGGAAGCAAGCAACAGGGTTTGGTAATGCAGTGTGGAACTGGAAAAATGATAAGGTAGCTAGTGAAATGAGTTAAAAGTAGAGTGAAGTCCTGAGGTATGAATTAGCTATTGGTTTCTTCATAACTCAAAGCCGCTTCATAACACGGGTGCACTAGATAGTTTTCTTTGATTGAAATCATAGAAAACTATGGTGATTGAGAGTTAACAATGACTCAATTCTCGACTCATATCATTTTCTATAATTAAAAATTGCATTTCCTAATTCAGGTCCCCCATTACTCAAGAGTTTCATAACTCAGGAGTTTTACTCTAATAATTTCATACTATAAATTCGTTTTTTCTAAGACTATATATTGGTAAATTGTTTTACTTGTGCTTGTGTTTACTCCGATGTTTCACTTGCATCTTCAGGAATTCTCTGCTGCTATCAGAAACTGTCTTACCGTTCAACTCTTCTGTGAAAAAACATAAAATGTAACTATATATAAAGCCTATTTCACACGAGCATAATTTTTTCAACAGTAAAAACCGCCCAATCTAAGCGGAGATACAAAAGTAACAAAACGAATACGTTTATTAAGATGTATAGTTTTTTCATGCACCTTTATCTTTGCTGCAGCATAAAAAAACGCCCATGTGAAAGAGTTACATATATTCAAAATGTTCATGCAAAATATCAAACTGTTCGAAATTAATGATAGCATAGTATGTGTAAGTACCTAGGTAGGCAGAGGATAGTATGACGTCAGGCTTGTACCTCCTGTTTGAACATATCGCATTGTGAGAGAGATCCAACCGTCGCAGTGCTGTTAGATGACGTAAAACATTGCAAACTGGCGGCAAATCCGAGAGACTGTTGTTCGAACAGTTAAGATACTGAGAACAGGAAAAATTATAGGGTTTAAAATCGGAAGTAAAGCGTAAAATTAGTTGCAGTTTATACTCGGAATATAACTATAAAACTATTTCATTATCGGAATACATGATGCTTAATTAACAATGATATATTGTGGAAAATTGCCATGATGCTTTCCGTCTGATTGATAGAAAAAAAAATACGAAATTATACTTTTATTTCATGGCGAAAATGTGTTTTTTACCTGCAAGTTTTTAAGATACTTCAGAGGCCCAATATCATTTATTTTGTTATTGCCCAAATCCAATGTAGACAAAGAATTCTGCAAATGAAATATGAAACATTAAAAATGAATCTTACGAATAGATGTGCTAGGACCAAATACATTATCAATAGACCAATAAAGTAAAGGGAACGATGTTTTAATAAAGCTTATGAGCAAAATATTCCTATGTTATTCGTACGGGGAGAAAAATGAGGTTCATTAACATCTGTAGGTACAGCTGATGATTTACTTAATATTTGAGAATTTAAATTCGATTTTTGGATACCTAATATCTAACCGCATTCTTTGCGGTTAAGTTTATTTAAATAAGTATTGAAATTAAAAAGTTATGAGTTATTTAATCGTTTCCTGTGGGAGTTTCGACAGGCACTTAGCCACTGACGTGTAATAGACCAAAGAAGATGCCTCAAATAACTCATAACTTTTTTACTTAAAAACAAACTTCACAAAATTCGACGCTTTTAGATATCAGGTATCTAAATATAGTATTAGAATTCTTCAAGATTTGAGTAAATCGTCAGCTATACAGATATTAATGAACATCATTTTTATCCCCGTACGAATAACATAGGATTATTGCGCTGATATGCTAAGTTGGAACGGCGCTCCCTTCACACAACTATATGCATCTAATTATCTTTTATTCCGATTTTTCAAAAGGAATATAAACTTGAATTTACTTTTCTTGCAAAGTTGCATAACCTTACCGCTAATTTAGCCATGCACTGCGGGTCTATCAGCAACGCCTCCTCTATCCTTTGTCCAGCTGCTTCCAAAATCTGTATACTCCCCGGTAAGCCTTCTAGAACACTAATTCTATTACCTGAGATGAGCAGAGTGTGAAGATGATGCATAGATGATAGTCCGCTGAGTCTGGAATATTATGTAACAACTGAGAAAAATAACTAAAATGGAAAGTTTTTTTATATCTTATTTTATAGTCAAGTACTTTTTTAGATCATATATTCTGGAGGTAGATAGAGCTCATTTAGCAACTTCATACGTCGTACCTATACTTACATCTCAATGTCATTATACTGGAAGTAGAGCTCTTTTAGCAACTTCATACGTCGTACCTATACTTACATCTCAATGTCAACCTATACTTAACTCAAAATGTCATTATTCTGGAAGTAGAGCTCTTTTAGCCACTTCATGTGTCGTACCTATACTTACATCTCAATGTCATTATTCTGGAAGTAGAGCTCTTTTAGCAATTCATGCGTCGTACCTACTTACCTCTCAATGTCATTATTCTGCAGGTAGAGTTCTTTAAGCTTCTTCATGTGTCGTATTGCACTCACTTCTCTCAATGAATTTCGTTGTAGAAAGAGAACAGTCACTGTTTTAAACGCTGGTGACTTTTGAAATTCCTGAAATGATTACAGTCCATATAAGAAATTTAATTGGAATTGCTAGCTTTAAATCAAATTTAACAAACATATTTCATGATAAGTCAATTACTTTTAAGAATCACAGCGATGAATGTATTCACTTACCAGTTTACCCAAGCCTCTATTTTGAAGATGTAAATGTGTTACAGGTTTTTCTACATCACTTTTCTTAGGTCGTGACTTGACCTCTCTAGTCGCCATCTCCTTCTTACCGCCATTCCTTTTAACTTCAGGTTGTTGAACATTTTGTCGTGTACTACTATCACTACAATGTACATTTTCTTGCATGTCAATATCCTCCATTGTCTCTATTTCGATTGATATTTCTTTATTGGTTTCAAGATTCTCACATTTTTCCTTAATTTCTGTAATATCAACTTGTTCGTTTGGAAGCTTTTTGGAAATAAATTTATTTTCAGAAGGCTAGGTATGTTTTGACGACATTTTCTAGTGAAAATGTAGTTTAATAGACTAATTTCTTTTTCTCCTATTATGAAGTTGCTCTCACGTAGGTACCTATGTCTTTTTCAAACTGTGGTATCGCGTGAACTAGGTTACCATGGAAACTAGAGAGTTTATAGAGTCATATTTATAATAGGTGTTTGCATCCAAGCAACCGAAGAGGTTACATAGTACGTCATTCAATGTTATAAACTAGAAAATACATCATTATACTATTAGAAAAATAAATAGTACGTTATTTACTATTAGTAAATTAAATAAAATAAAAGGATGGAAACTTTTTTTGCCGTCTCACTCGCTCTTCATTTCATAAATTTACTAAAATAAATAAATAATATGTTTTTTATTGTTAGCAAAATAGTACGTCATTTACTATTAACAAAATATATACATAAAATAAATAGTACGTTATATTTTATTAGTATAATAGTAGTGATAGCATACGGTTCACTTAAATTGGAATTTATTTTTAATTGCGCAAAAGTCATTGAGTGACTCTTTCCATATATTAATTTACTAATTTCAAAAGAGTATTCGTGCAATGACTTGTAGATATCCTCTGCTGAGGTTAGGATGAACTGAAGAATAACTGAATAATCATTACGTAACATATTTGTATTGTTTATGCATTTCTTTGGAATATTATCAATATATAGGTACTAGATATTTCCAAAACCTAATTACCATTCTATTAGTAACTATCTGGAACTAGCAATCTATCCTAATAATACCCGTAGTTTATTTTTTTATGTATTTGGTGTCCGCTTTTACACGACGGGTAAAATGAAAACTATGATACGCACGGGAATATATTGACTTGATATTTAAATTCCCCTGTTTTTATTCAATTTTTAAATGAATTTAATCTGTAAAATAAATTAGACTATGCAGAAAATTTAAATCTAATTAAATTCATCAATAGTAACATAATAACGGGAAATAAATTGGTATTGATAATAATCCGTTATTTTCAACGGGAAAATACACTAGTTATAGATAATAACATACCAAACACAATATCCATGTGCAGTCAAAGAAATGTGTTTCTGTGATAAATTTATGCAGTTTATTAATTTAGGGTTAAATATATACTATAAGTAGCAATGAATAATACTGCATGAATAATTTTGAAAAATATATTATTAGCGTTAAATAATGCTTATCCTATTAATAGCAATGAATAATGCTGTATAAGTTAGTTGCAAAACAATGTACTTAGATAATTATTTTGAATTTAGTAGTTTGACCTCCGTAGATTTTATGTGTTTTTTACTTTTGTTGTTATGGACAGGTTTTTTTTTGTCCTGGAATGCAGTTTTATGTTAAAAAGGAATTAATTATTTAAATGCACAGTGTGCACAAAAACTGGTTCAATATGTAAATTCTAAAATAAACTGTGAATATTTTAAATACTAGTATTTTTTTGTGAAAAAAAATCATACCTCTTATATAACATGTTGAATCATACCTCTTATATAACATGTTGAATCATACCTCTTATATAACATGTTGAATCATACCACTTATATAACATGTTGAATCATACCACTTATATAACATGTTGAATCATACCACTTATATAACATGTTGAATCATACCTCTTATATAACATGTTGAATCATACCACTTATATAACATGTTGAATCATACCACTTATATAACATGTTGAATCATACCACTTATATAACATGTTGAATCATACCTCTTATATAACATGTTGAATCATACCTCTTATATAACATGTTGAATCATACCTCTTATATAACATGTTGAATCATACCACTTATATAACATGTTGAATCATACCACTTATATAACATGTTGAATCATACCACTTATATAACATGTTGAATCGTACCACTTATATAACATGTTGAATCATACCTCTTATATAACATGTTGAATCATACCTCTTATATAACATGTTGAATCATACCTCTTATATAACATGTTGAATCATACCACTTATATAACATGTTGAATCATACCTCTTATATAACATGTTGAATCATACCTCTTATATAACATGTTGAATCATACCTCTTATATAACATGTTGAATCATACCTCTTATATAACATGTTGAATCATACCTCTTATATAACATGTTAAATCATACCTCTTATATAACATGTTGAATCATACCTCTTATATAACATGTTGAATCATACCTCTTATATAACATGTTGAATCATACCTCTTATATAACATGTTGAATCATACCTCTTATATAACATGTTGAATCATACCTCTTATATAACATGTTGAATCATACCTCTTATATAACATGTTGAATCATACCTCTTATATAACATGTTGAATCATACCTCTTATATAACATGTTGAATCATACCTCTTATATAACATGTTGAATCATACCTCTTATATAACATGTTGAATCATACCTCTTATATAACATGTTGAATCATACCTCTTATATAACATGTTGAATCATACCTCTTATATAACATGTTGAATCATACCACTTATATAACATGTTGAATCATACCTCTTATATAACATGTTGAATCATACCTCTTATATAACATGTTGAATCATACCACTTATATAACATGTTGAATCATACCACTTATATAACATGTTGAATCGTACCACTTATATAACATGTTGAATCATACCTCTTATATAACATGTTGAATCATACCTCTTATATAACATGTTGAATCATACCTCTTATATAACATGTTGAATCATACCACTTATATAACATGTTGAATCATACCTCTTATATAACATGTTGAATCATACCTCTTATATAACATGTTGAATCATACCTCTTATATAACATGTTGAATCATACCTCTTATATAACATGTTGAATCATACCTCTTATATAACATGTTAAATCATACCTCTTATATAACATGTTGAATCATACCTCTTATATAACATGTTGAATCATACCTCTTATATAACATGTTGAATCATACCTCTTATATAACATGTTGAATCATACCTCTTATATAACATGTTGAATCATACCTCTTATATAACATGTTGAATCATACCTCTTATATAACATGTTGAATCATACCTCTTATATAACATGTTGAATCATACCTCTTATATAACATGTTGAATCATACCTCTTATATAACATGTTGAATCATACCTCTTATATAACATGTTGAATCATACCTCTTATATAACATGTTGAATCATACCTCTTATATAACATGTTGAATCATACCACTTATATAACATGTTGAATCATACCTCTTATATAACATGTTGAATCATACCTCTTATATAACATGTTGAATCATACCTCTTATATAACATGTTGAATCATACCTCTTATATAACATGTTGAATCATACCTCTTATATAACATGTTGAATCATACCACTTATATAACATGTTGAATCATACCACTTATATAACATGTTGAATCATACCACTTATATAACATGTTGAATCATACCTCTTATATAACATGTTGAATCATACCTCTTATATAACATGTTGAATCATACCACTTATATAACATGTTGAATCATACCTCTTATATAACATGTTGAATCATACCTCTTATATAACATGTTGAATCATACCTCTTATATAACATGTTGAATCATACCACTTATATAACATGTTGAATCATACCTCTTATATAACATGTTGAATCATACCTCTTATATAACATGTTGAATCATACCACTTATATAACATGTTGAATCATACCACTTATATAACATGTTGAATCGTACCACTTATATAACATGTTGAATCATACCTCTTATATAACATGTTGAATCATACCTCTTATATAACATGTTGAATCATACCTCTTATATAACATGTTGAATCATACCACTTATATAACATGTTGAATCATACCTCTTATATAACATGTTGAATCATACCTCTTATATAACATGTTGAATCATACCTCTTATATAACATGTTGAATCATACCTCTTATATAACATGTTGAATCATACCTCTTATATAACATGTTAAATCATACCTCTTATATAACATGTTGAATCATACCTCTTATATAACATGTTGAATCATACCTCTTATATAACATGTTGAATCATACCTCTTATATAACATGTTGAATCATACCTCTTATATAACATGTTGAATCATACCTCTTATATAACATGTTGAATCATACCTCTTATATAACATGTTGAATCATACCTCTTATATAACATGTTGAATCATACCTCTTATATAACATGTTGAATCATACCTCTTATATAACATGTTGAATCATACCTCTTATATAACATGTTGAATCATACCTCTTATATAACATGTTGAATCATACCTCTTATATAACATGTTGAATCATACCACTTATATAACATGTTGAATCATACCTCTTATATAACATGTTGAATCATACCTCTTATATAACATGTTGAATCATACCTCTTATATAACATGTTGAATCATACCTCTTATATAACATGTTGAATCATACCTCTTATATAACATGTTGAATCATACCACTTATATAACATGTTGAATCATACCACTTATATAACATGTTGAATCATACCACTTATATAACATGTTGAATCATACCTCTTATATAACATGTTGAATCATACCTCTTATATAACATGTTGAATCATACCACTTATATAACATGTTGAATCATACCTCTTATATAACATGTTGAATCATACCTCTTATATAACATGTTAAATCATACCTCTTATATAACATGTTGAATCATACCTCTTATATAACATGTTGAATCATACCTCTTATATAACAAGTTGAATCATACCTCTTATATAACATGTTGAATCATACCTCTTATATAAAATGTTGAATCATACCACTTATATAACATGTTGAATCATACCTCTTATATAACATGTTGAATCATACCTCTTATATATAACATGTTGAATCATACCTCTTATATAACATGTTGAATCATACCTCTTATATAACATGTTGAATCTTACCTCTTATATAACATGTTGAATCATACCTCTTATATAACATGTTGAATCATACCACTTATATAACATGTTGAATCATACCACTTATATAACATGTTGAATCATACCACTTATATAACATGTTGAATCATACCTCTTATATAACATGTTAAATCATACCTCTTATATAACATGTTGAATCATACCTCTTATATAACATGTTGAATCATACCTCTTATATAACATGTTGAATCATACCACTTATATAACATGTTGAATCATACCTCTTATATAACATGTTGAATCATACCTCTTATATAACATGTTGAATCATACCACTTATATAACTTACGTGTTAAATAATATATTTATATGTATATTTAACTAAGGGATTTTCATTATTCTTAATTATTTTACATTGTTTTATCTTAATTATTATAAAATAATATTTTAGGTGTAAATGATATTATGGGTTTGCTTAATATTAAAGGTGTATATTATATTATAGGTGTATATTATATTATAGGTGTATATTATATTATAGGTGTATATTATATTATAGGTGTATATTATATTATAGGTGTATATTATATTATAGGTGTATATAATATTATAGGTGTAGCTATATTATATTATAGGTGTATATTATATTATAGGTGTATATTATATTATAGGTGTATATAATATTATAGGTGTATATTATATTATAGGTGTATATTATATTATAGGTGTATATAATATTATAGGTGTATATTATATTATAGGTGTATATTATATTATAGGTGTATATTATATTATAGGTGTATATTATATTATAGGTGTATATTATATTATAGGTGTATATTATATTATAGGTGTGGTTATTATCATAGGTATTGTAAAGAATATTGTAAGTATTATGATCATAAGTAATTATAATATATTCGATTCGTATATTTATCTATATATTGTTTGAATTATCTTTAATGCATTCCATATTCTTAAAGAATCTAATAAATATATACATGGTATTATTATACAATTCAAATATTGAAGCAATGGGTAAAGGTATCCCAGGCAAGAAGGAATTATTCCTGGGATATTATGGGAATATCCCAAGAATAATCTTTCTTGCCTGGGAAATTAATTTCCATTATATATTATATTGATAACCTGAAGCTGAAAAGTTTATAAATGAAATATTTTGAATGAATGAATAATAATTCGGTATATTATACTGTATTAGGGTAAGTTACGAATTATCGGTCAGTACTACATCTTCGGTCATATAAGAAAAACAATATAAAAATTGTTATTATTACACAGTGCTATCTAATACTTCTGCAAACCCGAGTTTGTGTGAGAATAGCAATTTTTATATCGTTTTTTTTTTCTTTAATGACCGAAGATGGAGTACTGACCGATAATTCGTATCTTACCCTAAAACATTATATATAAATTGAAGTTTCAATTACCAGATACGATCTATTTTAAACACCAGGTGAAAAATGCAACAGATTATTGTTAAAAATGCATCAAAATATAAGCATTAATTAATTAATTCTACATTATTTTACTGTGTTTTTATTCACTAAAAGCCTATATTAAAATTTTAATCTGGTGTATAATTCACATTTAGTAATTGCGACTTAGTCCTATTGAACATTTACTTGTTATATAAAACAACAGTATTATTTATTTACTTGTTTCTAGTGAGTATTTACAATTGTATAGCATTATATATATATTTACTTTTATTACTGAATATAAGCATTATTTATCAAGAATTTAATTTATGATGGTTAACATTTTTCCTGTCTAATTTTCCTGCACGACAACAGACAGCTGTTGATATGTTACGTAACTAGGGGCTATTTTGTTATGTAATAACAAGGGGGTGTCACGTGATGTATAACAGTTAGATAATAGGCTAAAGGGACTATCTAAGCTATAGTCTATTGGGGTAAGTTCTGTGTTATCACACAGTTACACCTTCTCGATCATATAGGAACGAAAAATATAATATTTGATATATAACTTTTACTTTGATTGGTATCCATGATACCTGCAGGCATAGTAAATAGATAGGTATCATGGATACTAATTTATATGACAGGTTTAAATAAAAATTCTTATATGATCGTAAAAGTGGAACCGTCTAATAACTCAGTACTTATACTCGTATACTTTGAATTTTTGTTGCTTCTGATTATTTTTTATTGCAGATCGAGTAACCCTTATTCTGGGTTAAAATTGTATTTACGGGTCACTATGATCCAAATATTAGGCTTATTTATCTGCTTATTAATTACATGAATTACTTGATTAATAATTTATTTATTATCAATATGGTCAATATATAATTACATAACTATCACAGACTAAATCGCTAATTATCTTATATATACAAGTTATAATGAGGTAACTTGTTGACTGCAGAAGTTCATCGTAAACATGTTTTGTTTCTGCAACATGTCCTGTTTAACGTGACTCTTATGTAACGATAAAAGGAGCTAATCAGCTGGTTAATACTCTACATGTAGAACTCATCTGTTGTGAAACATTTTTCTTTTTTAAATTAGGATTTTAAAAGTTAAATCTTGTGTTTCTTGTATAAGGAAAAGTGAAAAAAATTGCTAAAAATTACTTGATTAATTCATTTCAGTTGGTATCCATGATAGCTGCAGGTATCATGGATACCAACTGAAATAAATTATAATTATTTCGTTTTTTCTTATATTCTCGTGGAAAAAGTAGGAGGAGCTTAGCAAAAAGTCTGGTGGAAAGACTTCAAAAACCCTACGTGTGTACGGCCCTTTAATTAAAGATCCCCTCCACTCTAATTTTTTTCTCTATTCAATAGAACAACAGTATAAGGTTACTGGATATAAAACAACAAACAATTTAAAATTTGGTTCTATATTTTGACATATTATGTAATTTAAGTTATTCTTGAAAAATTAATTCTGCTCTCCGAAATTCAAGCAAAGAAAAAGTATGATGATAAATTCAAAATATCAACCAAGTCTTACGAAGCTTTTAGACTGTTATAAATGGCTACCTATATCGTTACCTTATTACCTTTATCTTAGAAAAAAAACATTAGGTACCCAAAAGTGTATCTAAAAACCTAATTGCCATTGAATTTACGATAAAACGATATAACAGTTCGTTATAGACACTTTTTCTTCTATTGAATCTTAGAAAGTCGGACAGTGATGTATGAGTGTGAATATTTCTTATATAATTAATTACGAAGCAAGTACCTACTTAATCAATTTCTTTTATTGTGGTGATTGGTTTAACTATTTATTACGATGATTGTACATAGCCAACCATTCGATCCCTTGCGTTCTATAGCTAGTCTGAAACAACGAACGATTCTAGAGTCAGAATACGTTTGGCTTTTGCGGTGTACGGACCCTCCTCTTAGGGCTTAGACCGTACTCTCCCGCACTTTTCGAACACGTTACTCTAAGCCATATGTACTTAACAGTTTATTTTTAGATTGTGTCTAATAAAAGTGAACCGTTTAAAACCTCCCTTCGTTTCCTGTGTAATTGTTAGACATCAATTAGATCAGTTACTAAATTATGGAAATAGATAATTATCAATTAAATCAAAAGGACAAATATACAAATGTATATAGTATCATTAAAATCTGAAATTCTATAATTAATTGATTTTACATAAGAACCTAATTAACCACTATTAAATATACGACATTACGAAAGACAGTTAGGAAGCCTAACTTGTTCTTCTATTTAATCCAATAGAAAGTCGGACAGAGAAGGTTGAGTTTGAATGTTCTTATGTAATTAATTACGTAGCGAATACTTCATCAATTTCTTTTCTTTTAACTGTGACATGTTATATAACTTTAGCTCTACATTTTTAAAGCATTTCTAAAGAAATTTTAATTTAGAGTGGAGGGGACCTTTAAGTAATAGGTTCCTATATATGAAATAGAATTAAAAAGAGTACAGATTACCATTTGGCACGCCATTTACCATATTTATTGCGTAATTGTAACCTTCACACCCGATGTCAATAATGTTGAAAATTATTATCTATTATCGTATATAGCAAAGAAGATATATATGTATAATGTTACTAGGTTAAGTTCCGAGTTTTAGAATGGTTCCACATTTTCAATGATATAAAAAAAATTTTAATGAAAATTTTAATTCGTATCCATGATACCTGCATGCATATATTGGATACGATTAAAATTCAATATAAAGACTTGAATTATACATTTCTTCAAATTGATTATCGACAATTCGGAACCGTTCAACAACTCAGAACTTACCCTATGTACTATATTTAGTACAGTAAATCAAATACATTATTGCTCATATTATTTTAAATGTGATCTTAGTATCAATACACAAAAATAATTCAGTATTATAATTATAATATCATATATATAATGTTAAAAGAAATGTTAGAGCAAAATTGAAGATCCTTAAGTTAAAATATATATACATATGATTTAACATGTTGAATCATACCTCTTATATAACATGTTGAATCTTACCTCTTATATAACATGTTGAATCATACCTCTTATATAACATGTTGAATCATACCTCTTATATAACATGTTGAATCATACCTCTTATATAACATGTTGAATCATACCTCTTATATAACATGTTGAATCATACCTCTTATATAACATGTTGAATCATATCTCTTATATAACATGTTGAATCATATCTCTTATATAACATGTTGAATCATACCTCTTATATAACATGTTGAATCATACCTCTTATATAACATGTTGAATCATACTTCTTATATAACATGTTGAATCTTACCTCTTATATAACATGTTGAATCATACCACTTATATAACATGTTGAATCATACCTCTTATATAACATGTTGAATCATACCTCTTATATAACATGTTGAATCATACCTCTTATATAACATGTTGAATCATACCTCTTATATAACATGTTGAATCATACCTCTTATATAACATGTTGAATCATACCTCTTATATAACATGTTGAATCATACCTCTTATATAACATGTTGAATCATACCTCTTATATAACATGTTGAATCATACCTCTTATATAACATGTTGAATTATACCTCTTATATAACATGTTGAATCATACCTCTTATATAACATGTTGAATCATACTTCTTATATAACATGTTAAATCATACCTCTTATATAACATGTTGAATCATACTTCTTATATAACATGTTGAATCATACTTCTTATATAACATGTTGAATCATACTTCTTATATAACATGTTGAATCATACCTCTTATATAACATGTTGAATCATACCACTTATATAACATGTTGAATCATACCTCTTATATAACATGTTGAATCATACCTCTTATATAACATGTTGAATCATACTTCTTATATAACATGTTGAATCTTACCTCTTATATAACATGTTGAATCATACCACTTATATAACATGTTGAATCATACCTCTTATATAACATGTTGAATCATACCTCTTATATAACATGTTATATCATACCTCTTATATAACATGTTGAATCATACCTCTTATATAACATGTTGAATCTTACCTCTTATATAACATGTTGAATCATACCTCTTATATAACATGTTGAATCATACCTCTTATATAACATGTTGAATCTTACCTCTTATATAACATGTTGAATCATACCTCTTATATAACATGTTGAATCATACCTCTTATATAACATGTTAAATCATACCTCTTATATAACATGTTGAATCTTACCTCTTATATAACATGTTGAATCATACCTCTTATATAACATGTTGAATCTTACCTCTTATATAACATGTTGAATCATACCACTTATATAACATGTTGAATCATACCACTTATATAACATGTACGTTATATCAGGCCTCCTTCATAATGCGTTCGGTAGAAAACTGGCTCTAAACCACAAAGTTGTAACTGAAAATTTTCACGGAAAGTAACTCTGTGACTTACGTAACTTATTCTTTTTTCCATCATTATTTAATGCAAAGATAGGTAAAGTACATTAATCGTCCAATACATCTCAGTAGACCTCCTAAAATCTATGTATAAACTTTGGATGCTTATCCTGAACAATTTCTGAATGTGGCTTAGACCCGACTGGCGAACACTTTATGATTTAAATAAGAGAGAAAATTCAAAAAAAGAGACACTGTGATGATGTACTATCAGAAATAAAATCACTGTGATGATGTACTATCAGAGAAAAGAGTCACTGTGATGATGTACTATCAGAGAAGAGAGTCAGTGATAATGTACTATCAGAGAAAAGAGTCACTGTGATGATGTACTATCAGAGAAAAGAGTCACTGTGATGATGTACTATCAGAGAAGAGAGTCAGTGATGAAGTACTATCAGAGAAATGAGTCACTGTGATGATGTACTATCAGAGAAAAGAGTCACTGTGGTGATGTACTATCAGAGAAGAGAGTCAGTGATGATGTACTATCAGAGAAAAGAGTCACTGTGATGATGTACTATCAGAGAAGAGAATCAGTGATGATGTACTATCAGAGAAAAGAGTCACTGTGATGATGTACTATCAGAGAAAAGAGTCACTGTGATGATGTACTATCAGAGAAAAGAGTCACTGTGATGATGTACTATCAGAGAAAAGAGTCACTGTGATGATGTACTATCAGAGAAAAGAGTCACTGTGATGATGTACTATCAGAGAAAATAGTCACTGTGATGATGTACTGTCTGAGAAAAGAGTCACTGTGATGATGTACTATCAGAGAAAAGAGTCACTGTGATGATGTACTATCAGAGAAAAGAGTCACTGTGATGATGTACTATCAGAGAAAAGAGTCACTGTGATGATGTACTATCAGAGAAAAGAGTCACTGTGATGATGTACTATCAGAGAAAAGAGTCACTGTGATGATGTACTATCAGAGAAAAGAGTCACTGTGATGATGTACTATCAGAGAAAAGAGTCACTGAGATGATGTACTATCTGAGAAAAGAGTCACTGTGATGATGTACTATCAGAGAAAAGAGTCACTGTGATGATGTACTATCAGAGAAAAGAGTCACTGTGATGATGTACTATCAGAGAAAAGAGTCACTGTGATGATGTACTATCAGAGAAAAGAGTCACTGAGATGATGTACTATCTGAGAAAAGAGTCACTGTGATGATGTACTATCAGAGAAAAGAGTCACTGTGATGATGTACTATCAGAGAAAAGAGTCACTGTGATGATGTACTATCAGAGAAAAGAGTCACTGTGATGATGTACTATCAGAGAAAAGAGTCACTGAGATGATGTACTATCTGAGAAAAGAGTCACTGTGATGATGTACTATCAGAGAAAAGAGTCACTGTGATGATGTACTATCAGAGAAAAGAGTCACTGTGATGATGTACTATCAGAGAAAAGAGTCACTGTGATGATGTACTATCAGAGAAAAGAGTCACTGTGATGATGTACTATCAGAGAAAAGAGTCACTGTGATGATGTACTATCAGAGAAAAGAGTCACTGTGATGATGTACTATCAGAGAAAAGAGTCACTGTGATGATGTACTATCAGAGAAAAGAGTCACTGTGATGATGTACTATCAGAGAAAAGAGTCACTGTGATGATGTACTGTCAGAGAAAAGAGTCACTGTGATGATGTACTATCAGAGAAAAGAGTCACTGTGATGATGTACTATCAGAGAAAAGAGTCACTGTGATGATGTACCATCAGAGAAAAGAGTCACTGTGATGATGTACTATCAGAGAAAAGAGTCACTGTGATGATGTACTATCAGAGAAAAGAGTCACTGTGATGATGTACTATCAGAGAAAAGAGTCACTGTGATGATGTACTATCAGAGAAAAGAGTCACTGCTTTATGCTAATATCTCAAATCACAGTTTTCTAATTTTCTATTATTTTCAAATCTTACAAATTTGTCATCGTGTATCCAGACCAATTTTAAAATATTTACAAGCATTACAATTAGTATCCTGTGAAAAAAATCATTACATGTACACTTTTCTTTGACTGTACATTATACCGATATAAGTGAAAATATATTTATTCTAATATTTCGAAGAACTTAAAGGAACCAAAACTTGAAAATTCGAACTTATTTCCTTCCTAAAAAAACACGAACTAAAATATTCGCAAATTCAATCTGTTATGTAACAAAACCGTTGGAGTATCTGCTATATAGGATGCGGAAAAATATCATGAATTTATTTGATATACTTATTACATTTATACAAATAAAATGGTTTTATATAGAGTATACCTACAGATAATTAATATAACAATTATAACATCCATCCATATTTTAAATTAGTGTTCTTGGCAATTTTATTTTATGAATATATGGAAAAAATATATTGGAATATATTTATTTTACAGATTTGTTAACAATGATAAGATTTAAATGGGAGGATTTAAATCCTATTATCTCAATGGTTTATAATATATTAAACTGCCAAAAGTGTTAGAAACGTTGCTACGAATTTCTTTGAAACGAATTAATTGTTCGACTTTTAATTAACTTAGCATGTTGTTTGATCATGTAAATATAAACTCTTTTAATTGATTCATTAAATTCATATTATCTAGTATAGTATCTATTAAATTAAATATATCTAATGGAAATTAGAATTGAAAAATTAAGGTACGAGTTAGAACAAATATTAAAGAGAGTAAAATATTTTAGAGTAACTTTTGACTATTATAAGGATTTAAATATAAATAACTCTTAATGTATCTTATATCTCTTTACTTTCTTTATCAATATTCTAATATCTTTCATTTTAGTAAGCAAAAAAGATAGGAAAGGGTAGGAAATTTTGTTGCTCTCTCGAGTTAGACAGAGGAAATATTTCGTTACATAACATTTCCCATACTAAGACTAACTTCCAATTAGTTCTTTAATTTCACTATATAATACAATTATATCAACATAACATTCCTTTTTAGATATATATTCATTTTATTGGATTAAAGATAATGCATAGAATGGTATATAAGTAAAATGAGGTATATTTTAGTACCTCCTGTGCGTGTTTTCTGTTTCAGTAACTATTATTACTTGGTAGAGGGAGGTTGTGTGTCATTAGCGCTCGCTTCAATAGTTGTCAGTGCCACCTCTCGTTAGTCATGGCTCTATATAGCACCAGAAATGCTTTCGAAGTACGAAAACATGATTCAGTGTCCAATAGTAGAAAAGAAATTCAGTTAATGCAGTGCGTACAGCTAGCGGAATCACAGTGCTACGAAGATTGCTTTCAGTTGTTATATAACACTTTCATTGACTTCAACATTAACGCAGCAGATATTTACCATGTGGTTAATATACTAGTTGAGAAATTAAGACATCACGTCGTCGGTAAAATAGAACGTGACCCGCTAAAATGCCCCATGTGCTACGGGCTCCTCCACGAAGCGATAACCCTAGATTGCGCGCACACGTATTGCAGTGCGTGCTGCACCACGCTCAAATGCGTGATATGTGGACAACAATCAGACCCCACGGAGAATCGTAAGAGGAATATCCTCACCTCTAACCTAGTTAGACACGTGTGGAAGAAAGAGTACTCTGCTCTGGATATAAGAAAAGAGGCAATTAAAGTATTTGGTGGCTACAAGGTGGAGCAGGATGGTCATGTGGAAGACGTGGAGGGGGATGTTGAAGATGCTCTAGCTCTCTTCTCTAAAGCTTTACGAATATGTAAGTAGCAATTAAACACATTTATATTAATCCGTATATGTAAGTATTACTATTAATTATGTATAATATATTAATCTGTATATGTAGATAGTGTGACTGTGAAGGCCACGCGCTGTTCTTATATAACAATCATATCCTATATACTTATACATCTTCTATTCAGGTCAATCCTTTTAATTCCCTTTTAAACTTAGTTTAATCATATTAATAAAAAGAAGTTTATAATTTAACTGTATATTCATTATATGTTTTCATATTTAAACGTATATCCAATATAATAGTTTATTTATAAGTTTTTGGACAGTAGGGTAGCTTCCGATTTATCGGACAATTGCATATTTTCGATCGTATCCATGATACCTTCAGGTATCACGGATACGAAATATAATATTGAACTATACAGCATTTTCTTACGCGATCGGAAATGCGTAACTGTTCGATAAGTTAGAACGTACCCTAGTGTCGTAATAATGGTATATTTGCTTATGTTCTTCACATTAACTGTATAATCAGTTATTTATTATTTAAAGTGTACAATGGCTTCTGTGAGTATGAGCAGAGAGTTCTCGCTCTGATTGTTACATAATGTGCGACTGGAGCGCCCTCTGCT
This sequence comes from Caprella mutica, assembly GCA_947561585.1. Classification (NCBI taxonomy): domain Eukaryota; kingdom Metazoa; phylum Arthropoda; class Malacostraca; order Amphipoda; family Caprellidae; genus Caprella; species Caprella mutica. Next base: position 204,762 of record CANNZV010000523.1, read on the forward strand.
TAAAGCATCTTACGTAACAACTATTACGCATATCAAAAACCATCACTATTTTGTAAGAGTGAAAAGCTGTTAGTGTTCAAAAGAATGAAAAACCATCAGTATTTTATAAAAATGAAAAACCTTCAGTTTTTTTTTATAAGTCCATAATTACGCATTGGGTAAGTTACGAATTATCGGTCAGTTCTAAATTTTCGGTGATTTAAAAAAACGATATAATGAATAATTATTATTTTAATTGGTCATACCAATTAATATTAAATAACAGTTATATAGTTTTTTCTTATATGACCGAAAATGTGAAACCGAACGATAATTCGAAACTTACCCTAAGCCAAAATATAAATATAAACTTATTTTAGTAAACATAAATGATTTTGATAATTAATATTCATGGGATAGTTATTTATATTTCAATTTTATGATGGAAAATCCACAAGTGTTTTTTTTATCATTTATATCATTCTCAACAATTGTATTTCGTCAATGATAATGAATATACATTACTTTTTTTTAATTCAATTTGTTATTTAAGCATTGCATAAGTAGGGTAAGTTCCCAGTCATTGGACGGTTCCACATTTTCGATAATATGTTATATATAAAATTACTTAATCGAAAATGTGGACCATTCTGATAACTTTTTGGGCTTAAAATAGAACTCCAAATTATTACGTAACCTACATCCTTATCAACAGTCAATATCTATCTAAGTTATATATGTACTCAGTGTATTTGTATTGGTACTTATGATAGTAACTATGAGTGGAATGACTCAGCATATTTGGTGGATATTTTGAAACAGAGGATCTTCTATAAGACTGTATATACTCTATCTATATAGTCAAGATAATTTATATTTAACACGTTTGTTACTATATTTAACACGTTTGTTACTATATTTAACACGTTTGTTACTATATTTAACACGTTTGTTACTATATTTAACACGTTAATTTCCGATATTTTACACGGTGACTCACGCCATTCAACAGTAGAGTATATACATAACTTACATATAGATAGTATGGTGTCTATCTTTACCATCTCGATATCTATGTGAGTACTTCAATTATTCAATCAAATATAATGGATAATGCCATCGAGAAGTATATAATATTTAGGATTTATTCCTGGGATATATTCTTCTTGCCTTGGATATTCCCTTAATGTCCAAGGCACAAATTCTATCCTGGGATATTCCCTTAATATCCCAGGGAATAAATTCTATCCTGGGATATTCCCTTAATATCCCAGGGAACAAATTCTATCCTGGGATATTCCCTTAATATCCCAGGAATAACTCCAACTTGCCTGGAACATTCCCTACAAACAATTCCATGTGTTTACCATGTAGCAACATCTACAGCTGTTATAAGAATTGTATTTGAAATGTGCATATGATGTGGTCTATTTAGTATGTATACAATCTTCATTCGATATCTTTGAAAATAGAGTAACCACTTGTTTTTTATGTGTTGATATGTTTGTTAGATTCAATGTGGATAACACATGTTTAGATACTGCACTTTTTTAGATACTGCAACTATTAAACCACATTTTAACCACGTGATACAGTGGACACTGATACTATAAATTATTTTCACGGTTCCATTAGTATCTCAGGAATGAATCCTACTTGCCTGGCAGTTACTAAAAATAGACATATGTATGTGAATGTGCTATATATACAAACTGGTTTATACATACCAACCATATAAACTATGCTGTATGGACTATACATTGTAAAATATATACATTTTTCATGTGTTACCAAGAGTAGCGTATAGCCTTGCAAACAGGTTTATCTGGTCTAGACTAAAAGGACCCGTGCAACTTTTGTTATACAGTAGAATTCCTCTATGGTGGACTCCTCTATAGTGAAATGGACTCCTCTATAGTGAAATGGACTCCTCTATAGGGAACTCCTCTATAGTAAACTCCTTTATAGTGGACTCCTCTAAAATGAACTCCTCTAAAATGAACTCCTCTAAAGTGAACTCCTCTAAAGTGGACTCCTCTATAGTAAACTCCTTTATAGTGGACTCCTCTAAAATGAACTCCTCTAAAATGAACTCCTCTAAAATGAACTCCTCTAAAGTGAACTCCTCTAAAGTGAACTCCTCTAAAGTGAACTCCTCTAAAGTGGACTCCTCTATAGTAGAACTCCTCTATGTATAGTGAACTCCTCTATAGTAGAACTTCCCTTTAGGGAACTCCTCTATAGTGAACTCCTCTTTAGTGAACTCCTCTATAGTGAACTCCTCTATAGTGGACTCCTTTATAGTATAACTCCTCTATAGTGAACTCCTCTAAAGTAGATTCTTATATGACCGAAGATGTGATACTGACCGATAATTCGTAACGTATTTCATTCATGTTTTTAAATAAGTTTATTCATATTTCAGGGTATAAGAAGAGCAACTTTCTGGAGAGTTATGTTAAAGAGGTTATTTTTCGGATTATATGTTGACGTAAGAGGAATTATATTCTTACTTGTGAATTAAATACCCACTTCAGAATCTAGTCACGTTTCTTCGAAATTATTTACTTAACTTTTCATTACTGATTTTATTATCAATTAATATTTTTATAATAGCAGGAAAAATGATAAAATAACCCACATTATGTTCAAATTCAATGTTTATTTTAAACTAATTCAAGAAAGTGATTAATAATCATTATTTTAATTTCTCATTATTTTTTTGTCCTATACGAATTTGTTTCACATTTTCCTGGTTCTATAATGAGGATAGTGTGCAAAATAATTGCCAAGGACTTAGATTTATACCTACCAAATAACTATCAATTATATGCACTCGTGGAGCTAGAGGTTAAAAAAACTGATCAAAACTAATTTATTCATGAACTCTCGATTTTAGCGTTTGGCAAAGATATAATCGAACCAGTTTGGTAAAATATAGTTTGTAATTTGAAGTATTTTTTGATGAACTGAATATCGTTTAAATTCTTGAATATTAACAATTAAATGAATTAATTGTTAAACACAAGATACTACCTAAAATGTTATCATTTGGTAATAGATATATCCTATTTTTAACTGCTGAAACATTATACATCTGTCCAACTGGTCCTAGAATAACTAAAATGTTATATCTACATAGAATATATCGATATATGTAAGTTATCCTGCGTAAGTAACAATATTGTGAAAAAAGGTACAATGATGTACTAATGTATCTTTTTATACATATTATTTTGAGTTCGAATATATCTGATTTTTTTTTATCTCAATAGTAATTTCATCCGTAATTAAGATAGCTCCACCATAACTTCCTCTCTTAATCTTCTAAGACCCCACCATAACTCCCTCTCTTAATCTTCTATGCACCCACCATAACTTCTTCTCTTAATCTTCTATTACCCCACCATTACTTTTTCTCTGGGTAACTACTTGAGATAATTATAAACAACTCTTTCTTTGTGCATAAAATTACGTAATTCTACTAATGAGATTTATTACTTATTTGTTCTATTTATATTACTTAATATATATTAGTGTTACATAATATACAGAATTTCACTGAAACCTACTAAGTAATTATAATTATTATATAATTATTATTATCACTTGAATTGCTTTACTTGGTGATGAAGCTGATAAATAGATTAGGTATACGTTACAACCTATTTATATATATTAGGTAATTAATAGTGTCGTATGATAACACTAAGGTCAGTTTTACCGTATGTGTTGAATTGCAGCCTTTACATTATTTTATATGTAGTTAATTATTTGTATTGCCTATAGTATTAAAATTAACTTTTGTAGAGACTAAAAATAGTTTTTTTGGAAAATTTTACAAAAATATAATTTGATTAGAGAAGTCCAAGAAACTTTAAGTTTGACTCAAATCTTCCCATTTTTTTAAATTGTATACCTAATAGGCATTAAGTTCAAATAAATAATGTTAATATAACTAATACATGTTTTTGTTTACAGTTCCAACAGAACACGTGACACTTAGCTACAGATCCAATGCCTTGCTGCAGATCGGTAAGAAGGAGGCTGCCAGAAAAGATGCCGAGGCTGCCATAAGAGCTAGACCTCACTGGTACAATGGTAAGGGCTTAGAATGTATATCTCTGTTTAATTATGAGCATTTAGAATATAGGTACATAGTTGGTGAAATAAGTCAACATTGTTAAATTTGGCTCGACAACCATTCTAGCGTAATGGGAAAACTATGGTAGCCGATCGTCGATTATTCCCGATTTTGAGGTCTTTATTATGATATCAATTGATTAATATTTACCAAGGCTAATATAAACCTTGGGGGTTACCGTTTGTAATTATAATGATATTCTAGAACAGTGATTCCAACCTTTTTAACCTAAACTGTAAATTACCGGAAGATCCACGACCCACCTTTTTAATAGCGTTAAGTTTCTATACTTCACACGAAATGAATACATAATGGTCCAGTGCAGTGGTGAATAAATGAATACACCAAGTTTAAACGCCATTTTGAGAATAAAAGGACACTATATAACTACAGAAAATAGTCGAAAATACCCCGAACCTAGAGACCTACATTTGGTTCATAGGTTCACATCGGAACACTTCGGTAAACCCCTGGTTTAGAATGTGAATTTCTATGTTAAAAGCTTTCTTAATCAATATCCATTCCATTATATTGTGTTTAACTCTATTTTACTGTTCAGGTCACCTAATGCTAAGCAACGCCCTTTGCTCTGTCGGTAAATTAAGCGATGCTGCCGCTAGTTTACTAGCCGCCGTGTGTCTCATAGACCAGCAGAAAGTTCCTGTCCATACTGGCCACCTTGCTGAGGTAAGAATTTCAATCTCGAACAAAAAAAAAATTAGGTTGTCAATAACGTAGTCACATTTTGAGGAAACTTTTAGAAAAAATTCACACCAAAGTTTTTAAACTAAAACTACCAAAGTGTTTCAATTAAAACTCTAGTTTCATTAATTGTCTAATATTGTTGAATTCAGCCGTTGGTAATAACTTTTAAATTGAATGGAAAAATTATTTGTAAAATGACTATATATATTTTAGTCTCTTTGTTTCCTTTAACTCTGATATTGAAATTATTTGTAGGTTTTAATGGGATGATTGTAACTTTTTTCCAGTTGATACACCGCCAATTAGCACGGGATGCAAAGAAGAATCTGTCCGGTAGACGCGAACGGGTCGAACACATCCCGCGGGATGATCCTGCGGCCCACCTCTCACTGGAGAATGTATCTGGTCAGTCCAGCCAGTACAATTCTCCTGAGGTAGCTTCGAGAGCAGAAATTGGTACCGGAAAAGGCTCAGGGCCTATTCACTTCAAGAAACTATGGAAGGATAAATGTTTGAGCACTAGTTTGACTTCCATTGATACATGCCATGAACCTCTTGATGTGCTCCAGATATTCTACGTGAAGTTCATGACCATCATGAAAAATATCAAAGGTATGGTATTAAAACATTGTATAATTTTTTAGACAAGCATTTGACCAGCATGATCAACCTGGAAGTTTTTATTACACATGCATCTACTTTTCAATTTTGAGACAATTATTCTTAGCTACCTAACCGATTATCAGATGTGTTGTTCTAGACATAAGCTGTTCAGTTTGATTACGTAAACATTGATTTAACTTTATTCAATTGTTCTAAACAACAGTTTTTTGTTTTCCGTGATAAGATAGCTAAACATCAGTGTGCCATGCGCATTTTCCAAATGGTTTTGTTCAATTATGAGCATTTAGAATATACATAGTAGGTGAAATAGATCAAAATGGATAAGTTTGGCTATACAACAATCCTAGCTCAGTGGGATTATTCCCGACTTTGATGTCTTAAAATATGATACAAATTTATCAATAATTGACAAAATTAGGCGATCTATTGATAAACATTGTAAGTTTCCGATGGTTGATACCTGTTTCCCTTTAGAAAGCAGCTGTGTTGACACACCTGTTCCGACACAACTGAACTCCGTTGATGACTTTGAGTGCGCCCTCTGCATGCGTACTGTGTGGCAGCCAGTCAGCACGCCCTGTGGCCACACCTTCTGCAGGGTCTGCCTCAACAGGTCCTTGGACCACACCCACTTCTGTCCACTTTGCAAGCAGTCACTTTCTAAGGTTAGTCTGATATCATTAACTTACCAGTCTGCAGAATAGGGGATATTTTTATACCAGTCTGCAGAAACTGGTAAAGTGTTCTTTGAGATCTCTTATTCTGTTCAGAATTAATCAAATAAAAGCATATCTTCAGTTTTTCTCAGCTCACTATTTTCACATTTCAAAAAAAACTTTACTAATTTTACATTTCAAAAAAACTATTAATTTTACATTTCAAAAAAATACTTTACTAATTTTGCATTTAAAAAAAGAAGAAAGTAGTTTTTAGACCGTTTGAATAATATATGAGAATAATACATATCAAAAAATTAAAAATAAAAAAAAATTCCAACCTAATTGAAAAAATAAATTAAAATTCTAGATCTCAATTTTCTGGTTAAATAGTGATATAGGTTCAAGATTTTATTTCTATGCTTCAATTCATTATAAAAGAGTACATTGAATTGATCTCTAAAGTTATTTGTAGACTGAGTAATGCTTATCGTTAGATGTAATCAGTTAGACCATCTGTACGTGATGTTACTCGTGTATAAGTCTATTTACCTCATTTTTCCTTGGTTTACTTTGATGCTTTAGAGCCACTTGACTAAATAAATTCACAAAGAAAATACCAATGCTTTTTAAGATATACAAATATCACGTTTATATATTTAGCATCTTGTTATTAATTCACTCATCTCATGTATTTATAAAAACACTATATTATTTTATCACTATTAGTTTTAGTTGGTTACCTAATATATGGACGACTAGAATACGAATTGCATTTTATATTGGTGATTTTTTTTTGTATTTCTATTTATTTATTTCGAATAGCTATTCATTCCTTTTCGAATTAAATTTTGAATTGGGGAATAATCTACTATTTCTTTTAAGACAATTATTTTTTTCATTAAAAACATTCTAGTAATTAGAACATAATTTAAACTTTAATATCCTGACAAATACTTAGTTGCTTACCTTCTTTATCTTTTTTTTTCAGTATTTAGCAGCCAGGAGGTTCAACACTAACGGTTTCGTGGACGCTTTGTTACAGAAAACTTTCCCCGAAACTTACAATACCCGTATGGTGAGTTTCAACTACAGTAAATTCATACTAATACTTTTACCTTCCAATACGATTCACAAAAAAAATTGGGATTTTAAAAGAATAAAAAAAGGATTCTTAAAAAAATGGGAATTAAAAAAAATTGGGATTTAAAAAACAATGAAAAAATATTAGAATTTTAAAAAATTGAGATTTAATTTTTTAATAAACTGAGTCGGTTAAAGACGTTTTGAGCCTAACTTTTACTAACTATCACTGTCTTATCTTCAGCTTCAAGCTCAGGCTGAGTTGGATGCTCTGTCCCTAGCTGGTCGCTATGAGGACTACCCTATCCCCATCTTCGTAGCCACCCTAGCCATGCCCCTCATGAACTGCCCCCTTCACGTCTTTGAACCTAGGTACAAACTTATGATTCGGCGCTGCATGGAGTCAGGTAAGAAACTATAATATTATTATGTTTGTTTTTAGAAGAAAAATCAATAATTACTTTTTACATTGCTTCTTAATAGTATGTAGCTAGTGCTAAACTTTTTTTGAAAAAACACCTACCTACTATTTTGATATATACTTACTTTTTTGAAAACTACCTAGTTTGGTACTTTTTTGAAAAATACCTAGGTCCCTTTATGAAAATCACCTAGGTTCTTTTTTAAAAACTACCTAGGCTTTTTTTTTTAAATTAGCTAGCTACCTACTTTTTCAATTTGTTTTGATTTTGCTACTAAAATTTATGGAATAAATATTTATGTTTTACTAGCATATAATACTTTTGAAAATCACTGTTTTATAAATTTACAAGCTGTTCTAATTATTTTTTTTTCTCATCTTAGGTACCAGGGAGTTCGGGATGTGCAACCCAGGCAGTGGATCTGATAGCCAATATTCCGAGTACGGCACTACACTGGAAATTAGTGACATAAGGTAATAGTAACTAATAGTAATAGTAACTAATAGTTACTGATATTAGCTAATAGGAACACATATTTATAGTAATAGAAAATAGAAAGAATGTCTCCCCTCACGTATCACCTTCTCTCTCAGATATCTTCCTGACGGTCGGTCAGTTCTCAACACTGTTGGCAAGAGACGTTTCCGAGTTATGAAAAGAGACAACAAAGATGGCTACAACATTGCAGTGGTGGATGTGATAAAGGTGAGCATTTAGAAAGAAAAAAATATCCTCATTGATAAACTTTAAAAAAATTCATTGAAAACAAGAAATATATAATCTTTAAAGAACTGTACCTAATTTCTCTCTGTTCTTTGCCAGGACAAGCACCCCGTTAATTTAACTGAGACACAGTGCTACCATGACAAGCTGAGGAGAACGGTAGAAATCTGGCTGAGGAAGATACCTAGAGAGGCCAGCAGTCAAATCGTAGCGCATTGCGGAGAATTGCCACAAGTGGAGCCTTACTATTGGCTAAAAGAGAACGGCTCTGATTGGCTCTGGTGGTTAGCCAATGTGCTGCCTCTTCATCCGCTCACCAAGGTAAGAGCTTATTTTTCAACCATACTCCTGTATAATGAAATTATGTTCTATAGTGAATGTAGTGTCCTAAGTAACTAAGTAGCCTGTATAGTGAACAAATTATCTTCACTCTGTCATAAAATAGCTATTGATTTTCTAAAATGGTCATTCATGGCAGACTAAAGATAACTAGTTCACTATAAAGTATTTCATCTTAGAGGAGTTCTACTATAGCTAGCTAGCTATTAGATTTTATTTTCAAGATATGTTGCAAAATAATAATAAGGATCTGATGAACAAAATAACATGATAACTTTTTTTTGTCCTCAGGAATCTTTAATCAAGAGTAGAGACTTACATGAGCGTCTCTGTCTTCTGAATAACAACATGGTGAAGTTTCTGACCAACACTTGGAAAATGGGGATAAGCAAAAGGAAAAACTCTGAACCAGAGGTGGCACAACCTTCTAACAGCAACCCCAGTGTCGCACCATCCGCCACCACCCCTGTCAGTTGGGGTGCAGTTGGTCTTATGAACTAGGTAGTTGTGCACTAGTTAGTACCTCCACTGAATTGTCTGGGGATGAATTGTCCGGCGATTAATTGTCCAGGCGACGAATTGTTCGCAATGAATCATCCAGACTAGGAATTGTCCAGCTCACCAATTGTCCTGCGACGAATTATCCGTTGACGATTTGTCCGGACACGGATATTTAGTACCTCCATTGAACTTTGAGAAGCGGGTGCAGTACGTCTTAAATGTTTGGTGTTCAATTAGCTCAATCAGATGCGATGTTAATAAGGTTATTATAATTCTGTTTGTCCATTAATGTAGAATATTGAACAGAAACTATGTGTAGTTAATTAATCATCTAAATAAATACTGCTTATCAAGAGGTTATTTAAACTCTATGTTGAAATGCTGGTTTCAACTTTTCTTCAACCTCTTGTCCTGATGAGGAATGAAAATCTTTCTATTCGAAAGCTTGAAACCTGAAAAACCTTCAACGTTCAGTTTAAATAACCTCTCTATAAATTAGAGTATGAAATCAATTAAATATAGCTATACTGTGTGACAAAATATCTGGAAGATATGGCTGAAGGTCTATGATTAATTCTTTCTGAACAAGATTATATTTATTAAACTCAACAACTGTATCTAATTTTAAAGTAGCTATCTGTTATTTGTATTAATACTGTACAGTTTTATTATATTGTGTGAATACTATATAAACAATTTAGGGAAGATATGTTCAAAAAATACATCTTACGTTATAGGTCCAGAGCGTAATTATTATTAAAGCTATTTATATCTAGCTATATTTTTGTAAAACATTTGATAATCTATAGTTATTCTATGTAGTATAACTAGAGTAGGTCCATATAACTTTTTTATGAATCGCACATTATCAAAATCAACTTTAAATTAACTGTGAGTTTTAAAATGTACAGTTAATAATCGGCTTAAATCCTAGTCATATTTATTATACAGTTTAATTATTATTAGATACATTGCTAGATTAATCGTTCAAATTTTTTATTTTTTCTAAATTCAGTTTATTTTTAATTTTTATTCAAAATCCAGACTACTTCTCGTAAAGGGAGTTTATTGGTATTTCTCGCAGAAGTTGTTACTGTTTCCTTGCTTTGTAGGTTAAATTTAGGAATCGCGAAAGTGAGATCGGAAGTACAAAATTGGATGTATGTAATTGATGTGTAAATTGGGCGTGGGCCTAGATAGGTAGGGAGGGTAAAGGATCGATTACCAAATGAGAATTATATACGTGATCCATTAAATGCATGATCAATTAAATGAATGATCAGTAGGGTTGTGACAATATGCGTTTAAAATCATAGATCTTAAGAATATCACAGACAAAACTAAATGAAATGGTATCAAATACTATAAACCGTAGAACGATTAAATAGTCTTCAATTCTCTCCGTCTATAATATTTTCAGAATCTATGATTTTAAAAGCATATTGTCACAAAACTACTGATCAGCATTGAGATATAGTGATTGTGTTATTCATTATAAATTTTTTAATGCCGATATTTTGTTGCATTTTTTTTAAACGCAACAAAATTGAAATTTTCATCCGTTATTTAATCTACATTTGGTAATTCACCCGACATAGTTTTGTACCCTTAATTTTTTATTTTATATATGTGCTGTAGGTGATCAAATGAAAATATCAAGTGAATATTATGTAGGTCCACATCTTCCATGTTATTAGTTTCTAAATATTGATAAATTCCTATATTTGAAATAACCATGTGTACATACTGTTAATAATGTATTTTATTATGTTATAATAATAATTTACATATGTAAATGTGACTTTTTCCTAATTGATTACTTCTTGGTATATTCATCACATTCATGTAATGTTCTATTAAAGTTAACTTTAGTAACTTCTCTTTAATATCCAAATAAAGGGGAAATATAAAGAGATTATACTCTACTTTAATAAATAACTCAGGTATAAAATGAGTAGTGTTACAAAATTGCCTCAATCCCAGGTAGCAATTTTTCTTGGGACAACATTGGCAATAGTGGGACAACATTGACCTGAGAATCATTTCTAACTGGGATATTGTTACAATATTGTCCTAATACTGTTACAACATTGTCCTAATATTGATACAACATTGTCCTAATATTGTTACAACATTGTCCTAATATTGATACAACATTGTCCTAATATTGATTCAACATTGTCCTAATATTGATACAACATTGTCCTAATATTGATACAACATTGTCCTAATACTGTTACAACATTGTCCTAATATTGATACAACATTGTCCTAATATTGTTACAACATTGTCCTAATATTGATACAACATTGTCCTAATATTGATTCAACATTGTCCTAATATTGATACAACATTGTCCTAATATTGATACAACATTGTCCTAATACTGTTACAACATTGTCCTAATATTGATACAACATTGTCCTAATATTGTTACAACATTGTTCTAATATTGATTCAGCATTGTCCTAATATTGATTCAACATTGTCCTAATATTGATACAACATTGTCCTAATATTGATACAACATTGTTCTAATATTGATTCAACATTGTCCTAATATTGATACAACATTGTCCTAATATTGATACAACATTGTTCTAATATTGATTCAACATTGTCCTAATATTGATACAACATTGTCCTAATATTGATACAACATTGTCCTAATACTGTTACAACATTGTCCTAATATTGATACAACATTGTCCTAATATTGTTACAACATTGTTCTAATATTGATTCAACATTGTCTTAATATTGATACAACATTGTCCTAATATTGTTACAACATTGTCCTAATATTGATACATTGTACCAATATTGTTAAAACAATACTCCAATATTGTTACAAAATTGTCCTAATATTGTTACTACATTGTCCCAATATTACTATGTCGAAACAGTATCTGGTCAATGGTGTTCCAATATTGGTACAATGTTTTAACAATATTGGTACAATGTTGTAACAATATAGTGGCAATGTTCTAACAATATTGGTACAATGTTTTAACAATATTGGTACAATGTTGTAACAATATAGTGGCAATGTTCTAACAATATTGGGATAATTCTGCCCTGGAAACATGCAAATATAGAAACTTAACCCAGTTCATTGTTGGCAAAAAAATAAACAATCACAATCAAACGAAACTGGTCTCAAAAATGAAAAACCTTAACTGTTAATGCAAAAGCCTATACTCACATATATAGAAAACAACTCAAATACCAGTAATTGAGTAAATAAAACTCTTAATATATCAAAATTCAAAACAATTACTACAAGTATACGCAAGCAAGAATACTACTAAGGCTCAAAATTTATGATCTACACTGAGAAGATATTGCGAGTCAACCTGAATCATCGCTTGAGTCAAGGCTGGCAAAACTCCAATATTGGAATCATTTTTCTTGATTGACTCTACCTGAGATAATCTGACTATGAATTATGAGTCAATAGGACTCTTGTTTTTGAGTAAAATATTAGGATGAGTCAAATTGACTCACAATGTTAAACCGGTTTTGGGACAAACTGAAAATTCTATTTTTGAGTCAATTTGACTCGTATCTTTTCTCAGTGTACTATTGTCTGATTTAGATGATTATTGATAGACTGTGATTAGTACTTTATTCTACATTAACATAATTTCCAACATCATCATCTTTTAAATTTATGATCAATTCGATTAATGAATTCGAAATCATTTATTCACGTAGTTAGATGACTCCTTTTGTCATTTATTACAAACGCCGATGATTTCAAAATGTAATTTTCGGATTTGTTATTAACCCTACTGACCAATATCTAAAAATATGACGTCCGTAACGTTTTGAACCTTTTTGTATAGGTTTTCTCTCAAAAAACAAAAATTACTCATAATGTGAGTAGTAATGAAAAAATCTAAAACTAGACTTACTTAAATCATATCCAAACTAGACTTACCTAAATCATATTCAAACAAGATTTACCTAAATCATATTCAAACTAGACTTACCTAAATCATATTCAAACTAGACTTACCTAAATAATATTCAAACTAGACTTACCTAAATAATATTCAAACAAAACTTACCTAAATCATATTCAAACTAGACTTACCTAAATCATATTCAAACTAGACTTACCTAAATCATATTCAAACAAAACTTACCAATTAAACAATTTTAACGTTATATCCTATCAAATGCATATATCAGTAACAAACTAACAAAAACTATTTATCCAATGTGATTATGTCTCTTCCAAAGATTGAAATAAGTGTTTGTAGAACTATTTTATATTAATGAAATACATTGCGGAATTTCACTGAACAAATAAAGGTTTAACGTGTCTTGATTCATATTTAATATGAATGTTGAACGTTATTGTCATATCAATCAATTTTAGAAATATTCTAGGTAGATACGTGTTCCAAAATTATTGTATTAATGTTATCATTTATATTTTTACTTCCTATTGCTATTCGGACTGCTCGTGTTGATTGCAGTCGTTGATGTTGAGACAATAAAAAATTTCTGAAATTTAAATGTCATATTGATTTTTTCCTCATTTATAAGTATACTATAGTCTATAGACTAGAGTATAGACTATAGAATATAATGGAACGTCACTGTACTCAAACACTTATTTCAGTAATAAAATGGTAGTTAACATACGTCAATGATAAATTTCTAAAGGTAAAATTTGTTCATGACTTCTGTTTAAACTCGAACTACTCTTAGTAAGTTCCTCTGTATACAGTATAGAGGTTAGTTATTATTAATGTCAACTGAAAAATTTCAACTTCACTATTAATATCACTCTCAAGATATATGTACTTATCAATGCATGAAAGAATAATTTATATTCATCTACGCATAGAAATGATCGATCAGCATCATTTTATAGTTGAAGCAAATTTAATTGAATTTTTTTTTTAGTTTTAAGTTACCTAATTGCTTCTGCTGTTTATACCTTTATGTGCAGTCAAAGAAAAGTGTATTCGTTATAATGATTTTTATGACAGTTTACTAATTTCACATTCCAAATTTGAATTTTACTAATTATAATGAATGTAGACATTTTAAAATTGGTCTGGATCTTCGCCAGCTTCATATAAATGAGACCGAAAAATATTCTACAAGAAATGAAAGTTTGGCCATCCAAAATGATGTATGTAGACTTCAGAAATTTGATGGCTGTGTTGAGATTACTGATTAAATACTTATAATTGGAGATTAAATATATGTTAATTCATTTGATTTAGTAATGCTACTTTGGAGTATAAATATTTAGATATTCTTTGTTTCGTTTTGAAAAATAGTACTGTGGGATGTTTTTTATTATTATTATAGGTTCATTTTTATTGGTATTTAGACCAATTTGATGCCGATATTGTCGATTTAGAATCTGTAAAGTAATGCACTACTGGCCTTTTTACGAATTAAATCATATTTTTCATCACAATTTGGCTAGAATTCCAATAGAAATTGATAATTAATTGTTCCTGACACACTGGTATTTATATGAGTATTCTTATATTCTTTGTTCAATAGGAGATTTTATTGCAAATAAGTAATTGAACAAATGCTCTATTCATGGAGATACGTTGTTCCAAAATTAGAGAAACAGATTATGATATATATAATATACCGTAGAAAAAGAATTAGGGTTTATAGAGACACACGTGAGAATCTTTGAGAGTTTGAGGTCCTGACCCTCCTACAGGGATTGACCAAAAAAAATGAAACGACCAACATTTTGACATGAAAATAGCTGTTCCTCTATATATTTAAAATGAATAAGTTTGACCTCATAAAAATGGCATAGGAGAGAACCGGGAGCATTTTGACAATTTTTGTTAAAAACTGAGTAATTCATAAACTAATTCGAATTGTACTATTTAAAGATTTCTGTACGTAGATAAATCATGTTACTTCAATTTTTATTGTGACTGTTTTACAGTTTAATTCTTCATTTGAATGTTATAAGACAAAATGTAAGAGAGATCCAAGTGTCCGAATGCTCCGGACAAGCTGTGAGGATGATTCGGACACCATAAAAATGATTAAGACATTGGAAATTTGGGTAATTAAACGATAGGATTGAATTCGGATCTACTAATTTAATTGAAATAAACCATAATGTTTTGTTATTCAAAGTAATAATTCGTCGTATTTGAAATTTTATCATAATAATATTATTGTAATGATAGAACATTTTCTCCAACAAAATATAGATAGCCCATGAGTAATCACTGTGAAATTATTTTTATATTTTATAGCTATATATCAAAAGCAAATTGTATAACTATTGCCTTTTACTTTGGGTATAACTATTTCCTTTTTTTTGGAATTCACCAAAATTTGTAAATTACATCTTAAATATTTCATCGAATGTTTAAAGTATAGTCCATAAGTGTAGATCTTGCTTCACCTCCAATTTCAGCAGCTTTTCTGACAGATAAACCTGTTTGGAATTCATCAAATGTTTTTTTGAATACCTTCTTTATTACGGCCTCTATCAGTTTTCCTTTTATAATGAAAAGGCATGAATACGATCGTCAAACTATAAAATAAAGACAGTAATATTAAAAGTTGCAACTAATCTTATAAGCGAATGCTATGTCAATTAAAACAATTAACTTCAAGTTCAGAATGTCCTTTTTAATAAGAATTATTTCAATAAATTGTAATTGTGGACTGAATCGGATACAGAGTGAAGGTTCGGACACCGTCCGAACCAACCTAAACAGAAGTGTCCGATTCATCCCAAAAGACGCTTCAAAATTAAAAACATCACCATTTTTCTAATTTCATTTGTATTATTTTTTTAACACACCAAACATAACATAAGCTATTGATATAATTCATACCTTTGAGATTGAGAATCAGTTTCGTATTCATATAGTCTGCACACGCTCTAATTGAATCATGAAAAATTACATCAATATTGAAGAAAACTGTAAATCACCCCTCAGGGGCGAAATACTACATCTCCGCATTGGATCTTTAAAATAGCTGACAGTTAACACGTCGCACACATTCAGTTGCAATAAGCGGTAGTTCCAACAATTATAAACATGTTTAAACGAGTTGTCCGAACCATCCCTCTGTCCGAATGCTCCCAGTTCTCCTCTACATCTTGGATTTTCATTGAGGCCAAATTATTGATGCTTGTGCGTTTATGGCAGGCGTTAATGGTACAGAACTGCACGAATACTTGACGTTACAGGATGTACCTACTGTGTCAAAAGCAGTGACTTCCTTGGAAGAGGAGGAAAAGCATCACCAGATGCTTTATAAAAGAGAATAGGATGAGAAAATGTTTGGTCATTAATTGGAATTATATATGCCACTTAATTTATAGCGTCTAGATCAGAGTAGGTAAGTACCTACATGCACTGATCTGAATGGTAGGTTCTACATAAATACGTAAAATTGCGTATACGTAGATAGTGTAGTAATGATTTCAAATATATATGTATGTGCTGATGATTCAAAGGATCCGTATTGTACTATAAAATAGGTCAATTTTACATAAAAATTATGTATGTTTGTACTTTGTAGTTCCAATAATCCTGACAACGGTCGTGTTAAAAAATTGGAACTGGAACTTGGTCGGTATAGGCTTGTTAGCGCCACCGGTTTCACCCTCACCTTCCTCCGATAACCTTCCGCAGGGCCGTCACCCCGCCAGCCGTTTCACACACCTCACTCCTCTCCCACCCTAACACTCCATGCCTCCTCCAGAAATGCACACACCCTCCGAGTGTCCCGCTCCCTAAAGCACCTCACTTTCCCCATCGTCCGTATTCCATGTCATTCTCTCACCGCCTCCAGACTCGGACACTCGAGTATAAAGTGCTCAAGAGTCTCCTCCACACCTCCGCACATACTACACCCCACCACATCTCCCCAGTGCCTCATCCTCCAACCCAGCCTCAACGTATTACTCCTCACTCCAAACAGCAACTTCGATCCTCAACTATTGTCATAAAACTCCTTCCCCCCCCCCCCCTCCAATCCTCTCCTTCTCCCTATGGTACCGCAAGGTCGACTTCTCCTCAATCTCCACCTCCCATGCTCCCACTCATTCACCAATCTCTCAACATGGCCATTGCTCATATCCTCCAACTGCCTCCAGCTCACACCCACCTCCCCCAATTATTCATCCACCATCTTCATCCATGGATCCTGTCTCCGCTCTACCATCATTTCCTCCATCACCCTTCTCAAAACTACACTCTCTGTCCTCATAAAATGCTTGGCGAACTTCAGCTTCTCCTTCATATCCCTGGTGAGCACTGAGGAACATCCCACTTCTCCTTGAAGAGTCATAATGGGAGTCCACGAGGGCGCAGCCATAACCTTCCTCCACACTCCACACTCCATTCTCAATTCTCTGCATCCTTACTTTCTCCCCCTTGTTCCACACTAGTACTCCACCTGCACTCAGGACACTAGGTAGCACCACCCCTTCCAAAAAGTCTTCCCAACAAGCAACCTATTGCACTAACTCCCCACGACCGAATATGTCAGATTTGCCATCCTCTCAGCCTTCCCAATCCTCTTTTTCTTGCACTCACCAAAACAATCTCTGTTTGCCGCCACCAACACACCAAGGTACCTCATCTCCCATACACATCTGATACACCCCACCTCAGCCTCTCCTCCTTCTCCCCCATTGAAAACCATGCACATGCTCTTCTCCCTATTGATCCGCAGTCCACAGCTCTCCGCTCCCTCTTATAGCACTCCAATCATCCTCCCTGCCTCCTCAACACTCCTTCCCAGCAGCAGACCATCATCCGCATAGAAAAGAACCGGCATTCTGACTCCTCCCCTTCTGTATCCCATACCACTTCTCAACATCCTCTCAATTATTATCCCCACAACCATTACAAACAGCTGCGGAGAACCCGTGCAACCTTGCCTGATCCCACTTCCAACTTCCGTCTCCCCCCACTGCTTTCCCTCCCTTCAGATCTCAGTCCAATATCCCTGGTACAAATTTGCCACCACACAAATCATCCTTGGGTCACACTTATAGTACATAAGAGCCCCCATCAGCGTCCCCCTATCAACACTATCGAATGCCTTCGCAAAGTCCACCGCTACGACCACCCATGCCTCCTTCTTCATATAGCTCTCCTCCACACTTGCCCTCAACAGGAACTGATTTTCTTCCATCCTTCTTCCCTCCGTAAACCCTGCCTGCAGACTCCACACTCTCTCATCCAACATCCTCTGCCCACTCACCTTCTCTTTCAATAATCCCATAAACATCTTAAAGCCAGCATTTGTCAGCGCCTCAGGACGATGCTGACTAGCTTGTGGCTTCTTAACTTTAGGCAGCATTACTGTTTTTGAGATTTTCCATCCCTCCACCACCTCTTCATCCTCCAGCAGCCGATTATAAACCTCCACCAACTTGTCCACACACTTCTTACTCTTTCCCAAGGCTCTGTACAGCTCTCCCTTGATACTGTCTGGGCCAGGCTGCTTTCCACTGCATATCCTTTTCAGTCTCCCCTCCACATCTCCCCTCTCGAACCTTATGTTCTCCATCCATCCCTCAACACCCTCTATCACTCTTATCGTAGGTAATCCTTGGATTAGGTTTTCTCTTCTGTCACCTCTCCTTCTCTCCAACTCTGCCATACCTTGTCTTCTTTCCTCCTCATAATCCCTCCTCTTCTGGTCATTCCAAACTTCCACAATGCCATTACCCTGCCCTGCATATATTTCTCTCCAATATTCCATCATAACTTCACCTTCATCTCCCTCTGGTACCTCTCCTCCATCCTCCCTATATAGTTTCTTCTTTCTCTCCATTCCATTTTCGCCCTTCAACTTGCTTATCACTTTCCATAATTTCTTCCCATTCTTATTTCTTTTGATCTCCTGAGCTACTTTCGCCTCGTGTCCCATTTTTGCATCCCTAACAATCCTCTTCACTTTATCCTTTTGTTTCCTATAAAGCTCCCAGTACCTGTTTTCCTCCTCTCCATTGCTTGCTCTCCTCTTCTTCCTATTAAGATATCTTCTATATTTTATTTCATCTCTTATATTCTGATTTGTCCAAGCTGGTTCCACCACTTTCTTTTTCACTTTATCAATTCTCTTCTTAACTCTCACTTTCAAACATTCATCTGCTTTCTCTTTTATAATTCTCTCCAAATCACCCACCAGCATCACCTCTCCTCTGTCTATTTCCCTCTCCACCTCCCCAACAAACCTTCCCATTGCTTCTTCATCATTGACACGATAGAATTCGCTTATTTGCCAGCCGCAATCTGTTCTCCTCATCCTAGCCTCCCGTATCTCAAACATAACCTCTATATAACAATGGTCAGATAAATCATAGTTCCTTTTGTCTTCGTCAATTTTCATCTTTTGAAACCTGGCGTGCATTATCTCATTAACCAGTACATAATCGATTATAGTCCTCTCATTACCCTGCACCCTAGTATACTTCCCTCGCAATATGTACTACTTACATCCCTATAAACAACTTATATCGAATCGAATTCTTTTCCATTGCATTGGATATCGAATCGATTGATTGTTCCTTCGAATCGACAGACCGTTGTTTGTAGGGATTATAACATACAGTAAAATATTCCCTCTGAAGACGGTATAATAATAATAATAATAATAATATAGTTGTGATATATTAAGTACATGGACACTCCAACTCATGATTTTTTTTTCAATTTTTCGTAATTAATAGCGACTATTTAATTTACCGAAAGTAATAAAGATTTGATTAAATAATGCTCCGCTTAAAACACTACTCTAAAAACTTGTGATCAATTAATACATATAATTATTTCATACTACATCATAATAGTGGCTTTAAAAAATGTATTATATAGTCATAATATAGGTTATTGTAAAATTCAGATTTACATTTTGAATGCATTATATATTTCATTTCCTATTAAATAAAACATTAAACTGCGTCCATCGCTTTATTGCAGATCACTATTTTGTGAATAATTTTAATAATATTGATCGTACAGTAGTGAAACTTTGGTCACTGGAAGATTGCTTCTATGTAAGTATCTTGTTGAAATATTTTTTGAATCCATGAGAAAATTAGAAAGTTATGAACGTTTATGTATTTTGAAGGCATTTTAACTATCCATCGCTTTATTGCAGCTCTGTGAAATGGCCAAAAAATGGGCGATTAACTTCTACCGAGAGGGTAAAAATTGTAGCAGGTCCTGCAGAAGGGAGGACTCTTCTATAATTAGCTTTATAACTTGGAAGGGTTAAGAGAACAAGAGTTTCTTTTGTGGAAAATCCCGACACAAACCCAAGGAGAGATGAGGGTACGAGAAAAACAATTTCCCCTCGAAACATGCGAAAAATACGCAGGCAGGTCATAAGGCAGCAAAATGACACTAGTGCCTCCATTTTTGACAAGGCTGTCATTGGTCTAACGTCAAAACAGTCCTGATGTAATGTCTCAAATGAAACTGTCAGAAATGCTCAATGGGGCTTAAGACCAGAGAACAAGGCAATCAAGTCATGAGAGTCTCTCACTTGATGCCCAGAGATATGA
This sequence comes from Caprella mutica, assembly GCA_947561585.1. Taxonomy (NCBI): domain Eukaryota; kingdom Metazoa; phylum Arthropoda; class Malacostraca; order Amphipoda; family Caprellidae; genus Caprella; species Caprella mutica. The sequence goes on from CANNZV010000523.1 coordinate 225,490, forward strand.
GGAAAGAAGTTGTAACACTTCAAGCATGAGATTGTGCAAAGTTATGCAAGAAAATCATCTTTTGGCAACGAGATAATTGCAAACTATTAGGCCAAGGGAACAAGTACTCAACAAAAGAGGCAATGTAGGATTGGATTGTTAGGTTTACACCCTCTGGTACTCGGAAAGGGCCAATTAACGTTTCACAAATGATGCCAGCTTAAAACATAAAGCCACAGCCTCCTTGTTGACGACGAAACCAGTGTGGATAAACAGCTCCAGTAGTATCCAAACTTTAACCCATCCATCCAGACAATCAAGGGTGGCTCTTTCCTCATCTGTTAAAAGAACAAGTAGGAAGTTTGTTTTCATGTAATTCTATGTACATCTAATGCCTTTTTCCTTTTGGGTCTTGTCCATAGGAGGTCTGGAAATGGGCTCCACGTTCGTTGTCGTCTCATTTAAGACACCGTTAGGACGAATAACCAATGACAACCTTGTCGAAAATGGAGGCACGAGTGTTATTTGGCTGCCTTAAAACCTGCTTGGGTAGTTTTCGCATATTTCGAGGGGAAAAAGCTTCTCCTCGTACCCTCATCTCTCCTTGGGTTGGTGTCGGGATCTTCCACAACAGAAACTATGTTTCTCTTATCCCTTCCAAATTCATTAGCTAAATATAGAAGAGTCATCCCTTCTGCAGGACCTGCTACAATTTTTACCCTCTCGGTAGAAGTTAATCGCCCATTTTTGGCCTTTTCACAGAGCTGCAATAAAGCGATGGACAGTTAAAATGCCTTCAAAATACATAAACGTTCATAACTTTCCAATTTTCAAATGGATTCAAAAAATATTTCAGCAAGATACTAACATAGAAGCAATCTTCCAGTGACCAAAGTTTCACTACTGTACAATCAATACTATTAAAATTATTCACAAAATAGTGATCTGCAATAAAGCGATGGACGCAGTTTATTTCAGTTCTAAAATTCCACAAAACAATCACGATTACTTGTTCATTTAAAGGTCCTCTCCAGGCTCCGGGAAAAAAATGAGTTTATTACATAAAGTTATAGAACTAAGGTCTACGATCATTATTCCGCAAACCGCATACAATTTGGTTCAGTATATATTTAATTATTTGTTTTTAAAGTTTATTTTATACTCTGTGAGCAACAATCGAGCGAATCTCCAACCTGACGCTGAGAAAGAAGATTGTACACTCTTTGTTTTGATTTCAAATTTAGATTTTTTAGCAAAAAATGCGTTTTTGGCCTTCTTTTAAGATATTAATTGTTTCTAAAAGTATATAAACGTTTCTTTAATAAGTTTATCCAAATTAAACCCTTAAACGAATAATAAATAGATTTATTAAACCAAATGCCTAGTTGACAATCAAAACAAATGGTGTACATTCTTTTTCTTCAGACTTAAAATTAGAAAGTCGGAGGTAAAGTAGGTTTTGTATAGTTTGGATTATAAAAATCTTTGAAAGCATATAAAATTAAATATATGCTATCAAATTTTATGGGGTTTGCAGTAAAATGATAAGAAACATTAGTCTCGTTGAATTAAGCGATAAAAAAATTTGCTTGGAGGGGACCTTTAATCTAAAATAAAATATTACATAAATTATGAATTTATAATATATTTTATAATTTTAATTTCCACATGGAATGTATTATCTATATATATATTTTTATATATTTATATATTCTATATATATTTCATTTCGTATTAAATAGAACATTATTTGAGTTTTAGAATCACCAAAAACAATCACGATTACTTGCTCATTCAATCTAAAATATTATAAAATAAAATAAAATAAATATCATAAAATACGTTATATAATTTTGATTTACTCATGGAATATCTTATATATTTAATTTCTAAATAAAATTTTATTTGAATTCTCTCTGAAATAAAATAGTAATGATCTGTGGCTGAACCATTGGCGTATGTTTACCGATGTTATTGTGAAAGAGACATTATATGAAGTAAGTTATATGTCGTGCGTCTGTGTTACATTCGTTAAATAGTTCGTGATTTAAGTGAGTGAAAAGTTTGAATAGAGTATATCTATTAGATTTATATACAGAGATTACCTAAATTAATCGTGATGGTTTTCTATAGGTACCGAATATGATTATGAATTTCTACCTTCGTATCCTGATGTGACGAAGTTTGGTTGAAATTGTGTTGTGATCTTAGATACTAGGCAGTGTGAATCTGCGAAGTGTGCAACTCTTACCTATCTAATTGAATATTTTTTATTTCCAATCTGTAGACTGTAGTTAACGATGACTCCACTTTTTAAAGTATGGCAGTGATGTCTCCACTCGCCAGTGTAGTGAGAAAATGAAATTTGATCTAATAGTCTGAACTCCAATTATTGTTGGATTCCAGGTTGCCAACTGCATTGCATTTAAGTCCTTTCATCTGGAAAATAAAAATGAAAATAAGTGTTTTGTTTTGCATCTTGCTCCACTTTTAACCATCTCATTTGCCATTTGGAGGTTGCAAGTCCCTGACTGCCTGTTTGTATTTGGTGCATTGAAAATTTGAACTCCTGACTTTTTCATAAACTGAGAAATAGGCTAGCTGCCTGCCAACATTTTTCATCAATTTCTCTAGTCCTCCAATATTTTTCCAGTTTCTCCTCCCAAAATTAATGGTAATATAGGAAATAATAGCTAAATATCCTCAGACATTGCAGGAATTTTTTTATTGGAGCAATTGAATATCTGCCGACATATCATTGGAATTTACCACCATATACAATCTGGTACAACTGAACTTTATTTTCTGATTGATGTTATTATGTTAACAATTCATGGTTTATGGTTTGGCTTACAAAATATAGAAACTCGGAATTCATTATTGAAGTCTAATTGGCTTTACAATTTTGAACTAATTGTTAGGTATGCAGTATGCTCCCATATTAATTTCTACTCTAAATCTTCTGAAATAAGCCATAATTGTCTTTACTCACAACTTTTTCCAAATTTTTGGCTGAAATTTGACTTAAAGAGTTACAGTCAAGTTAGATGTATCATCATGTTGACATGTTCATAACTTCATCCTATTCCTCTTTAAAATGGTCCACTGGATTTTCTTGTGCCATGTTTTAAGTATGGAGACAGTCTCCAATATATTTGTTACTTCTGGAGTTAAATAAGTTGAAAAACCTGTAAATGAGTTTAACTAACAATTAAATCACTAAAAATAGTCTCCAATTATAGTCAGATAGTAGATACCAGTCTGTATTTGGTGCACTAAATTCCACTTCATTCTCTTAAAGCTGAAAAAATCCACCAAGAATTTCCAATAATTTGGCTGATCCACCAACATTTTCTCAATTTATCCCATGTTTCAGAGGCGGGAAAATTGTAAGTTAATTTTTGAGCCAAAATTTCACAAGTTCTGAGCCAAGCCAATTTAGCTCAATTTTTGAAGATTTCAAGCCTTAATTAACACGGGAGCATAGGAACTAATTCTTAATTTAAAGCCAATTAGTCATGTCTTGAGTTTTGACCTTTTGAAATCTAAGCCAATTAATTGGCTTTAACTGACGCACTCTTTAACATGACTATTTATCCACCGAAAATTAATGGTAACATAGTAATAAATAGCTAAAAATCCACCGACTTTGCTACCAGACTGCAGGAACTGGTAAAGTACCAAGAACCAGATTGTAGTTGGTGGTAAATTTCATTGATATGTCTGCAGATATTCAATTTCTCTATTAAATTCCTGCGATGTTGGTGGATATATTGCTATCAATTCCTGGTTTTACCATCAATTTTTTGAAGGGAAACTGGAAAGATGTTCTAGGACTAGACAAATTGATGAAAAATGTTGGCAGCTATTTCTCAGATTTTTGAAAAAGACAAAAGACAGAAGTCAGGAGTTCAGTGCACCAAATACTAACTGGTCCAAGAAATCCTCTATTTTGTCTTCTGTTCTATTTAAATATAGTAGGAAATTAATGATTGTTTGCACAGGAAATGTTAAAAATGTCCCAGTTTCTGCTGGCTGGCTTTGCTAGAATATTATTCCCGAAGGGAAAAAGATTACACGCAGACAAATCGGTGCAATTTACCGTGGGATACAGACTGGGTCAGATACACACACAATATGCATGATGCATCAAACGCAAACATGAAGAAGTGTATGAATGTTTCTGACTTGCCAAACTGTATTTAAAGGTTATTTAACCCTTTAGTGAGCCAGTTTTTTTTTCTGACTTTGAAAATATTTAACTGTTTTTGAGTTTTGACATCAGTGAAGATATAAAAATCATTTGATGAGAATTTTTTTTATTTGTAAAGAAAAATTGAAGACACATATGATCCCATGGGACTACTAAATGACCAGTCTGCAGAATATGGAACATTTTTCCAAGACTCTCTGCGGGAGTTTTTGATTGAATTTTAGAAATTGGAGATCTCTGCGGGAGATCTTGAATTAATTCCTATGTTACCATTAATTTAGCTGCGGGAGATAATTGAATTAATTCCTATGTTACCATTAATTTAGCTGCGGGAGATTCTGAATCTGCTGCTGAGAGTCAGAGAGTAGCTCTCTCTCAAATTAAAGTCTCTGAGGGAGAAGAGACACATTCTGCAGACTGGCTAAATGAAAGAGACACGAGTGTCCACCTGGTCGCTAAAGGGTTAATCTGACAAGTTGGTGGAGGTTTTTCACACTTTGATAATAATATTCTGACAAAGTCTGGATTCTTTAGATATATAATTATTCCATGGCTTAGATTCTAATTAATTGACTTAGATTTTTAACAATATTCCCATAAATTCAATTACCAGTATTATGAATTTATGGGAATAAATAATTAAAAGAGTCCAGATTGTATTTGCCAGACTGTAGTATCTCATGGTAAATTCCAGACTTGACTGTCAAATGGAGAGATAATTCTTATTTCCTACTATGCTGTTATTTTGTCAGGAATTCATGTTCATTTGATTACTTAAACCAATTTGTGCTACATTTCGAAAACATTTGCTGCAACTAATGGTATTTCCTAAAGTCAAAATATTAAATTAGGGACTAATTTGAAGTACTAATTAAATAAACTTTTCAAACTACTGATATTTGGAAAATATTTCTGAATACTGATTTCAATAAATCATATAATTAAATTTATTGCTTTTCCTTTGATTCATAACATTTCAATCTAAATATTAACTCACAGTGCCATCTGGTCTCTGGATGTTTAAAAATCTATTTTATCACTGTACTGGTAAATCTCTCATACTCAAAAAAAATGGGCTTCTATGCAAGAATCTTAAAAATTATAACCATAATCTATTACAGTGGCAACAGTGTGAATCAGATATATGTGCAAATTAGAAGGCTAGGTAGGATTCATTTATTTGATTATCAGTAATATGTGAATATTTTCAAGGCTAATTTTGATTTTTCTTTCTTCCAGCTGCAATCATGCAGATTTTTGTGAAAACACTCACCGGTAAAACCATCACCCTTGAGGTTGAGGCTTCTGATACCATTGAAAATGTCAAAGCCAAGATCCAGGATAAGGAAGGAATTCCCCCAGACCAACAGAGATTGATCTTTGCTGGCAAGCAATTGGAAGATGGAAGGTTTGTTATTCAAAGTTTATATTGTTTTTGTTTAATGTGTAATACTCAAGTTTGAACACTGATATGAAATGTTTTTGTTATTTTGAAACTAATAGTTAATTTTTTTCAGAACTCTGAGTGACTACAATATCCAGAAGGAGAGCACACTTCATCTTGTTCTGAGACTCAGGGGAGGAGCTAAGAAAAGGAAGAAGAAGAATTACACTACCCCCAAGAAAATTAGTCACAAGCACAAGAAAGTGAAGCTTCCTTCTCTCAAGTATTACAAGGTGAGATGGTTGCTCTTCATTTTTAGAAAGGTGTTAGTCTATATTAGAATTTATTTTCAATCATACATTCTTCATGTGAATTTTGCTGTTACAGAATATATTTATATTAAGTCTGTTGAAGGAAGCAGTGTAGCTATCGTTAACGGTAGTATTGAACCATAATATCCCAAAAGAATATTTATTTTACATCAATAATTTGTTACTTAACTAAATTAGTTTCAACATAATGTTAATAGCATCATAACTGTACGTTTTCATGTCAAGTTGTCGACCAATGTTCCATTTCCTCATCAACGAATGTTCCATCTTCAGGTTGACGATAATGGTAAGATCACCAGACAGCGTCGTGAGTGCCCCAGTGAGAACTGTGGTGCTGGTGTCTTCATGGCTAACATGTTCGACAGACAGTACTGTGGTCGCTGCCATCTTACATACGTCTTCAACAAGCCAGAATAAATAAATGTTTGATGGGATGAGAAATCTTTTATTTTCCCTATTTATAAAGCGTGATCTTGGTGGCAAAATGAAGTAAGTTTCAATATTTTTGTACTTGTTCTCCAAAATTTCATTTAATCCATGATGAAAAGTATATTTTTTGTATTGGTTAATTAAGTTCAAATTAAGCTGGGGTCTATCTTGAAGCTGTCTGTGGTGAATTGAAGAGAAGGGGGATGGCGTCCCTTGGGTCCCGAACTGTTCTTATTTGGATTATGGATTGTCTTTTTTCATTTTTACCATGTTTATCATTTTTTTAACGCTACTTGCAGTCAAAGAGGATAGAGCTAGGGTTATGCTCTTTAACTACGAGGTCTTAGATTTTGTGTTAGGTAGACTCGTAGGCTTCATTTACTATCACCTCTTCATTTTCTTCTTCTATCCGTGAGTGCAGCCATCGGTGCTTGTGTCCCGTTTCGTCACATTCTTTGGTAAGTGACTGCACTCATGGAGTAGCTTTTCTGCATCCATGAGCATTGTCACTGACTGTGACTGGTAAGCGACTTTGTTCATGGAGCCACTTTCCTCTCTGACTGCTACTTCTAGTCCCTTGTATTTAATTTCCTTTTGACGTCAGCGATATGGCCTTTGGTTCCGAAGCAGACGGGTTTGTTAAACCCCAACTAAATTAAATTAAAGAGGCTATGAACCTTTTTTTTTAATTCTCTATTCTACCCAATGAACCAATTTAATGTGAATTATCCTTTTTAGATTGAACTGCTTACTTGATTGGGCAAATTTTTGTCTGATTCTAGATAATTTTATTTGGAAAGTGAAATATTGAAGTAGTGTTGACAATAGTTCTACATATTTTAACGAGCTTAACTTACCTGCTGTGAACCTTGTATTAAAAAGTTGGAAGCACTGATATACTGATTCATATTGATTAAATTAATTATATTATTGCGCCTGTAAAGATGTAAAGTATTTACAGACTAATGATTCTGTCATTGCAGATGTAAAGTATTAAATTTAACGCAATTATTGCATTAAGTCTTGCAAATAAAGCATTTATTATGGACAGCTATGTTGATGAACTGATAGCTTTTGTTGAAAACTACATTAATAAAATTTGAAAAACCTATAGCAAATATTATTTCATGATTTTAAAAGTTATCAATAGTGCGTGAATGAGAAACTTGTTATGAAATGGCTATTTAATTGCTCAAAAGGTTTATTTAGATGATTTAATTAGATCTATTAAAAGGGCTGTTTATAGAGGATAAACTTGCATTGTAGGATAGAAACTCGTTAGTAGGGCTGGTACAATATGCTTTAAGCATGATAGAATATTCTTGAGCGTATTTTTTATGCTCTTATAATATAAAGCCTCTTCATTTTCTTATAAGAATATGCTGATATAATAAGCATATTCTTTTTACGAAAAGAATATGCTTCTTCCACAGAAAGGTTGTTGATAAATAAAAGGTATATGAAGTTTTCAATTACAAATGTAGGAATAATATTTTAATGAACCTGGATCAAATGTGTATTTTTTAGAAGAATTCTTCTATTACTTACATTATTGGAACATAAAGTCACATCTAGTTAATGGTGTGAAGAGTTGTCATTCACATCTCGCAAACCACAAATTGACACCATGCCTAAAATTGAAAAAGTACAACTTCGAGCAAGATTGCTCTCTGATTTTACAGATTTGGAAGAGGTTGATCGAGATAAGAAATGCAAATTTTGTAACTTGAAGGTAAGAATACTATACGAACGACTATCACTAGAACCTTGTATATTCTAAAACAATTTATAATCTTAAGACCTTTGTACACGGTGCGAGTAAACTTGCGAGTTGCCAAAGCCAGTTACTGTAGTGCAGCTACTCTCACAGTGTGACCGCATCAGTCGAGTAACTGTTATGGAAATTCAATGCCATGAACATTGAGCTACTGGCATGCGAGTACATTGGGACAGATGCTGTCCACTGGCACGAGTCTCACAACAGTAACTCGCACCATGTAACAAGGCCTTTACTTGTAATTCAACGCTGCAAATTGCTAATCGAGAAATTATGTAGATTATATCCTACTATAAAAATGGTAGATTGCTCTCATAAATTAATCGGTGAGAGCACAATGCATTATTAGTTTGTATTTTGCATGCTCTATTCACAAATATTAACATTTTTAATTTTTCTTAAATGATCTCTTCTATAGTTTAGGTATATAGGAGAATCCTCTTTCGTACCAAAACTAGTGCACTTGGCTCTTGACAATAATTGTATAGCTGTACTTATTTTTTAGGTTTCTGATGAGAAGAGATCGTCAATCTTGCAACATATGAAAAACAAAAAACACAGTGTATAAATAAGAAAATATTGAAGTTTAACAATATTCTTTTCCCTGGTTGATATTGATTAAATAGAAAGAATATTAGATATACTATTGAGCATAAAAGTATATTTTAGAGCATAAAAAGTATATTTTAGAGCATAAAAAGCATATTTTAGAGAATAAAAAGCATATTGTTCGAGCCCTACTCATTAGGCTGTGTTTCAAGTCCTCTGGGTAAATTTGTTTAGGAAAAATGTTAACCAATGACCACAGTATCTCTGACAACTTGCTAGTGGGAACGCCACCTCATTTATGCTCTGTTTATTTAATAAAGTTATACTTTGTATCATTCATTCATGTTCTTTTCTATCAATTAATCATTTACTAATGTTAGTATTTAAAGGTCCTCTCAGGCTCCAGATTTTTTTTTAGTTTATCACATAATATTGTAGAAATAAGGTTTAGGATCATTAATCTGCAAACCTCATAAAATTTGGTTCAGTGAATATGTTTTTGTATGCTGTTAATTTTTTTATACTCTGTTTGCAACAATTGTACGAAACACTAATTTGAAGCTGAAGATAAAAACTGTACGCTAGCGCTATTTGCTTTCAATTTGAATTCTATATAGGTACTAACAATGCATGACTTACCCTTCGTTTAGGCTTTAAATAATTTCCTGAATTATATCAACGTTTCAATAGTTAATTTTTCCCATTTAATTGAATAACTGATTGATTATACCTAATTATTTAATTTGGATTGAAAATGTAGAAAAACGGCTATTGTAAAGTTTTGATTATAAAAAACCTTCAAAAGCATATAACGCATGAGCTATCAAATTACATGAGGTTTGCAGAAAAATAAGCCTCCTTGATTAAAGCAATATATAAATTGGCTTGTAGGGGATCTTTCAAGGAAAAGGTTCGTTTTGATATATTTAATACCTATTTCATTTCACGATTTATTGTGTTTTAAATATCATGATTAATTGTCTTGTACATAGAATATAATAAATAGTATTGTCAAAACTCAAAAAGTGTAATCTTATTTAATTTACAAGGAAAGTTATTTAAAATTTAATACTTTACTACCTACGTTCTTATACTGTTTTTCAATAAAGCTATTATCCTATTTGTCTTTTAATTTACTTCAGTCTACCTCAAGAGCAAGAATTACAGAAAATTCCCTCGGATTCGTAAAGAATGCATCTGAATTACCCTCAACTACAGTCCCCTCGTTCACAAAGTGATATCATCCCTGCAAAGACAACAGTCATTCAGTTATTTATTCTCAGTGGAAATATTTAACGAATGTTACAAGATCTATAATTGAGTAGCTGGTGTATCTTTTTCATCAGTGTAATTGAAGGATTCGAATATTAGAGATGTAATTTGCCCCGCCCTGTGTACAGTGTGGGGGCAAACATGGCGGACTCTCAGTGCCAGTCAGATTCTCGTGTGCTGATGCTGTCTTTGTGTTGCGCTCTCATCTCATTTTACATCATTCCAGCTATTTGTGTTGTGTGATGAATGTTGCAGTGATGTTGGATCATCTTCTAAGGCCATTTCCAATGAGAAATACAGTGAAAATCGTGTTTCAAGTGTTCTTTTGGCTGTTTTTCATCGGTCAAAACAATCGATTGTGACGCACACTAATATTTCTCCTTCTAACATTGTGATGAAATGATAGAAATTTTGAATGTTCATTCACAATAATTGTTTGAAATGTAGCTCAATTTCTTAAGACTAATATTCATGCAATAGTGATGCGCATTTATGACTTATGATAATTTTATACCTTTTACTTAAGCTGGTACATACTAATTATTATGTTATTTTGCCAGTTACTATTTATATGGCAAGGTTTGTGAAACTTTTTAGCCAAAATTCAAATCAATTACCTGTATTTAGTTAGGGAAATAACCTTTTGGTTTTTTACTTAAAATGAGTAAAATTACCTAAGCACCTATAAAAATTTAGTAACCTTCACTTCAGGTACAGTTGAGTTTATTCAGTTTACTAACCCCCAGGACCCATCACCCAGGTGCCAGGTGGCAGGCCAAGTAAAATAGTATGGCTCCTAAACTCTCCATTTGTCTCTCCAGCTCTCTCCAAAAATCACCAAATTTCTCTCCAAAATGATCAAATTATCATCAATTCTCTCCAAAATAACATTGTACTTGTAGCATAGGAGAAAATTTGATATTTCTCGCCATTTGCATTTTAATTTCAAGGGCTCCAAATAAGTGTCACAAACTCGCCATTAAAATGGGGAGTTTGGACATGCTTTATTACCTGGCCATCAGGCATTAGGGTCACGCAGGTAAATTGCGGCCCTTTAATTTTTAATTGCGGCCTTCTCAAGAGAGTCTAAAACAATCTGAACCAAAATTACAATTAAATGTTGCATAGCTATCAAAATCAGCACAGTGAATGCTATAATTTATTACTTTATGTTTTTAACGAGTGTTTTGAAGATATGACGTTTCTGATGTTAGAGGCCGCAGTTAGTTAGTAGGCCGCAATTTACTTGCTTGACAAGTTGACCCTATGATTAAAGCATGATCTTTCTCACCATTTGAATGGGACTTTTATGACAATAATTTTAATTCTTTTGATAATATGTGAAATACTTCATTTTCTCCCATGCTATATCTACTGCCTATACATAAAGTTATTTTGTAGAGAATTTATAATAATTTTAATTTGGAGAGAATTGTAGCATCTTTTGGTGAGACAAATGGTCTTGGAGAGTTTATGAGCCGTACTATTTTAAATGACCTAGCCTTTGCTGCCCCCTAGGTGTGTTTTGATTTAGAGTTACAAACTTAGTAAAATAGTATCGTTCACAATCTCGCCATTTATCTCTCTTAGTCTGCAAAGCGCGACCATGTCGCCAAAGATCTTTGGAGACGTTTTTTTGAGGGGAAAAATATCTTTGTAAGATCTTGGAAATCATTTTCCAATTAATTCCTATATTTACAGTTTACATGTAATACCTAATTGGAAAATTTTTGGTCATTTTGGAGACAGATTTCAAAATCTTGGGAGACAGATTTGACACACTTTGCAGACTGGACTCTAACCAGCTATCTCCAAAGCTTAAGAAGGCTAAGCCAAGTAAAATAGTATGGCTTATAAACTCTCCAAAAATCACCAGATTTCTCTCCAAAATTATGAAATTATCATAAATTCTCTTCAAAATAACATTGTAGCATAGGTAAAAAATAGATATTTCTCGCCATTTGCAATTGAAGGGCTCAAAATAACTGTCACAATGTCGCAATTAAAATGGCGAGTTTGGACATGGTTTATTACTTGGAGGCCAAGAAGCTACATTTCTCATCAAAATGTTAAAATTACCATGAATTTTCTCCAAAATAACATTGTAGCATAGGAAAAATTAGACATTTCTCTTCATTTGCCATTATAGGCCGGCCATGAAGGGTTCAAAATAGTTATCATTAAATCACAAAAGAAATGGTGAAAAAAGACATGCTTATGATTCTTTTTTTACCTGGGTCATACAGGTAAATTTTTGCCCTTTAACTTTCGATTGCTGCTATATTTAACTCGCAATTTTGGCTCATTTAACTCTTGATTGCGGTTCTTCACTCTCAATTGCAACCATTTATCTCTCAATTGCAACCATTTATCTCTCAATTGTGGCCATTTATCTCCCAATTGAGGCCATTCAACTCTCAATTGCGGCTCTTTGCTCTCAATTGCGGCTCTTCACTCTCATTTGCGGCGATCTAACTCTCAATTACAGCCCTCTAACTCTCAATTGCGGCCATTTATCTCCCAATTGAGGCCATTCAACTCTCAATTGCGGCTCTTTGCTCTCAATTGCGGCTCTTCACTCTCATTTGCGGCCCTCTAACTCTCAATTAAAGCCCTCTAACTCTCAATTGTGTCCATTTATCTCTCAATTGTGTCCTTTTATCTCTCAATTGAGATCCTCTATCTCTCAATTGTGGCCATTTAACTCTCAATTAAGGTCTTTTAAGTCTCAATTGAGGTCCTTCAACTATATAGTGCGGCCCTTTAATTCGCAATTGCGGCCCTTTAACCCTCAATTGCGGCTCTTTAACTCCCAATTGAGGTCCTTTAACTATCAATTGAGGTCCTTTAACTATCAATTGAGATCCTATAACTATCAATTGAGATCCTTTAACTATCAATTGAGGTCCTTTAACTCTCAATTGAGGCCCTAACTGTCAATTGCGGCCCTTTAACCCTCAATTAAGGCTTTTTAACCCTCAATTAAGGCTTTTTAACCCTCAATCATGGTCCTTTAACTCTCAATTGCGGCCCTTTAACTCTCAATTGCGGCCCTTTAACTCTCAATTGCGGCCCTTTAACTCTCAATTGCGGCCCTTTAACTCCCAATTGAAATCCTCTAACTCTCAATTATGGCCATTTAACTATCAATTGAGGCCCTTTGACTCTCAATTGAGGCCATGTAATGAAGCATGTCCAAACTTGCCATTTTAATGATAAGTTTGTGACAGTTATTTTGAGCACTTCAATTGCAAATGGCGAGAAATATCTTTTTCTCCTATGCTACAATGCTATATAGGAGATAATTTGATCATTTTAGAAAGAAATTTGGTGATTTTTGGAGAGACAAATGGAGAGTTAATGAGCTATACTATTTTACTTGGAATTGCGGACCTTCAACTCTCAATTGCGGCCCTTTAACTCTCAATTGCGGCCCTTTAACTCTCAATTGCGGCCCTTTAACTCTCAATTGCGGCCCTTTAACTCTCAATTGCGGCCCTTTAACTCTCTATTGTGGCTCTTTAACTCTCTATTGTGGCTCTTTAACTCTCTATTGTGGCTCTTTAACTCTCTATTGTGGCTCTTTAACTCTCTATTGTGGCTCTTTAACTCTATTGTGGCTCTTTAACTCTCTATTGTAGCTCTTTAACTCTCTATTGTGGCTCTTTAACTCTCTATTGTGGCTCTTTAACTCTTGATTGAGGCCCTTAACTCTCAATTGCAGTCCTCAAGAAAGTGTATCTAAATCCTGCTGAACTAAATTTATATTGATTTATATAACTAATTTTGCAGTATATATATGTAGCTAGGTAATAGTGTATTTAAATCATTTTCACTGAGTTAAAAAGACTTGGAATTCTTCCAATTAATTGCTTAAGATATCTGTAATCTAGCACCTGAATTGTGGAAAATTGTTTGCAAGGAGTGAGATGTTCAATTTCCTGATATTTCTTATGCTACCACTCACAAATCTGATAAATTGAAAAAAATTTGAGCAAATTTTGTAGTCTGTTGATTAAAATCACACCATTTTATTTTGTATTATATTTAGAAATTTCATATCATATCTTGTCATTTATAATCTGTCTAAAAAATTAAAAATGATCAAAGTTTGGAAAAAAATATTATTTTCTATGTGTAGCTAAGATGTATTTTCTTGCTTATAACAAAAATATGTTTTTTTCATTCTCAATTACTATTTTCATAGTCCAAACCCCTTAGTTATGTAACTAGGGGGTTGATGAGCTTATCTCTCTTCTAAAGCATTTACTAGCTATAGTATTATTTATAAAACTGTAATACAATATTATTTATGATACTGTAATACAATATTATTTATAATACTGTATGGTCTGTACCTAATACAATATTAGGAAATCAAAATTCCACTAAATTTAGTCCAAGTCATTCATCAGGTATTGCAACCATTGGCATTATCCTTTTTATAACTAAATATAGCTAATTTCCATTAATATTTATAGTTTTCCAATATTTTAACTTCATTTTCCAATTTCCTTGTATATTAATTCCCCATTATCATTATAATTAATAACTGAAGTAACAGAAATAAAAAGCAAATGGATATCAATTTGCTTATTTTATATTCTTTGAATTTTCTGCTCTAGACTACTAAGATATAACGATATATTTTATATAATATGAAATTCACTTTTATTATACATGTTAGATAGAATATTAATTTATTAAAACATGCATAAGCATATTGAATGAGAGAAAAGCTACACAACTTCTATATGGTTAACCCTTTGGCGAGTTAATTTTTTTTTCTTCTCTGACTTTGAAAATAATATTTAATAATTTTTTTCAGTGAAGATGTAAAAATCATTTGATGAGATTTTTTTTTTTTAATTTATAAATTTTTTTTGAAGAGGACATATATGGCCAGTTGGTATCATGGGACTACTAAATGAAAGGAGACACGAGTGTCCTGGTCACTAAAGGGTTAAATATGTCTATTAAAATTGGAGAATTTATAGTAAAATTATCTTAAGTTCGTGATGGATGTATATAACTGTGGATAATAAGCATGAATATTTTCACTAGCCAAATAATGATGTAGCTATGTTGATTCTCAATAAATTTACATGTAAATTAAATCTTACAAAGAAAAAAAAGTCTTATATATATGTTGCTATGTGTTAATCCATAATATTTAAGCTATCTAAAATGAGATAAAATTGAAATTGGCTGAGGAAATAGATAGTGAATATCTCTATTAAAAGTGAATCAAACCTAAGTTACTGATTTCATAGAGAAAAAATTAGTTAACTAATTTTTCAAAATAATATTCATTATTTTAAGCTAGTCATTCATTGTTTTAAAACATTTTAAATTGAGTACTATGAATATTTCTAGATCATATCTAGCTATAAAAAAATGTTAGCTATTTTGTTTTTTTACATCTTTCAACTAGCAAATTGTCATTTCTCTATGAAAGATATAATTAGCTATGTAGTATTATTATATTGAATAAAGTTTCAATTTATAGTTGGCTATTGAGTAGCTATTATTTTATGTGTTAATCTGTATTCTTGAAGTAAGTTGTCAGATTCTGAGTGTTAATGTGCTTCTCTGTGGTCTTCATCAGTATGAACCTATATTATAAATAACATTGCTACTGTCATTATTTCAGACTGAAAAACTTCTCGCAAGATTTCTGCATTATATTTTGTTAATTAACATAATTTCTTTATTAAACTTTTTCCTGTTTGTGATATGCAAATAGTCTTTAAATCATTATTTACATAAAATTATGTCTTCCCCAAAAATATGTTTCAAAATGAGATGGTATAGTCAAAAATATGCCCATCACCTCATCATTAACACTAGAACTACAAAGTTGCAGAGCAGAAACTGGTAAAGAGTTCGTAGAGATCTCTTACTCTGTTCGTAACAAAATTAATGTAAATATAGGGACAAATTCAGAAGTTTTTTTTAGCAAAATTAATGTAAATGTAGGAATTGATTCAAAAATTTTTGGAGAGAATATCCAAAATATTTCCCATATTCTGCAAACTGGACTGAGTACAAAGCAGTCAATTAGACTGCTTTGTACTTTTCAATCATTTGTATCTCGTGAATTATTATCATAGATATTTTTAAAATATTGAGACACCATCTCATTATTTTAAAATAAATAAAAATCAAGTATCTACTAATAGGTAATAATGTAGGAGATACAAATTTTTGAATAAAGTAAAAATAATTGTTCACGTTCATAACCTCAATATATATTAACATCATTAATCGTGTTGCCATAGTCAGGGAATTGTTCTTAAAAGGTTTAAGGAGTTTGGTCACTCTCTTTATTCATACCCTTGATCTTTGAATAGCTTTCCTATTCTTTCAATTGTTGCATCATTAAGGGCTGTTCAAATTTAGGGTTTTTTCAGTCTTTCCATCAGACTTTCTGCTGAGCTCCTCCAACTTTTTCCACAAGAATATAAGAAAAACAATAAAATAATTATTTATTTCAGTTGGTATCCATGTTACCTGCAGGTATCATGGATACCAACTGAAATAAATAACAATTATATAGTTTTTTCTTATATTCTTGTGGAAAAAGTAGGAGGAGCTTAGCAAAAAGTCTGGTAGAAAGGCTTATAAACCCTACATGTGTACGGCCTTTAAAGCATCCCATTTCTCCTCGGAAGATCCTCTCTTTGAAGTCACATCTAACTTTCCAATGACTGGATTCAGTTTAACCATTTGATCAAAAGGACACATTTTATTTAAATGTTGGGTTACTATTGATGATGATTTTATTGTTTGATAAAAATTATGATTTGTACTGAATTGTTTTATTTTTCAAAATTTGATAAAAAATCTTCCAATCTTCCAATCATTTGTTGTTGATAATGTGTACAGTGAAGGGTTTAAAATATACTTTTAAGGGCTCTGTCACATAATCCTTTTTGGAGCTTTTTCAACGTTCCAAAAACATCACGTAGCAAGTGTGGATACATATGAAAAGGGTTATCTGATTCAAAAATGCTCATGTGACATTGCATCATACTAGTCTACAGTTTTAATTCCTGATCTTTAAATATTCTATTTCATTGTTCTCACTATTGAGCTGGATATTCTTGTTATTCTATATAAACTGATATCTCCTATCTAATGTTTAGAAAGAAAATTCAATATGATAATGTATTTAATTTCCTTTTGAAGTCAACGATATTGCCGAAGCCTACGTTAAACGCCTACTGAAATTGCAAAATAGGTTTAATAATTATGTGATTAATCACAGCATATTCTACTTCTATTCATTGGTGACTCCAAGAGATAGAATGATATTCTAAACATTTTTCTAAATCAAAGAACATTCAACATGTTGTGGTACAGATGTATACACCACTGTCTAAATTTTGAACCCAATAAATTTTGACAATATTCACCACAATTATACTACAGTTTTTATACTACAGACAATATCAATAGGTACACACAGAGATACTCAGCTCATCTTGCTCACGTATGACATGTGATACAGAAGCAATAACGTAAACTTGTAATTCTTGAAATGTACTTAGTAGTCAACATGTTAACAGCATCATGTAACTAGGTATCCAATATCCCAGGTATATTTAATAGCATCATGTCACTAGGTATCCAATATCCCAGGTATATTTAATAGCATCATGTCACTAGGTATCCAATATCCCAGGTATATTTAATAGCATCATGTCAATAGGTATCCAATATCCCAGGTATATTTAATAGCATCATGTCACTAGGTATCCAATATCCCAGGTATATTTAATAGCATCATGTCAATAGGTATCCAATATCCCAGGTATATTTAATAGCATCATGTCAATAGGTATCCAATATCCCAGGTATATTTAATAGCATCATGTCACTAGGTATCCAATATCCCAGGTACATTTAATAGCATCATGTCAATAGGTATCCAATATCCCAAGTACATTTAACAGCATCATGTCACAAGGTATCCAATATCCCAGGTATATACATTTAACAGCATCATGTCACTAGGTATCCAATATCCCAGGTACATTTAATATTATCATGTTGCTTCTGTAACTGAGTTGCCTCCAGACATTCCAATCTATTTCTCACTTCTCTATTTTGATGGTACTTTAATATAATCCAAGATATATCTTAAAAAGAATCAATGTTCATCATCTATATACCTATTAATATATTCCAAGATATATCTTAAAAAGAATCAATGTTCATCAACTATATACCTAGTGTCACTTTTCCTAGCAATATAGAATCAAGCTGCTGTTTAACTTAACTGTTATGAAAGCATAGGTGATAGAAAATTATTAAAAGTTTCAGAAACTGTGATGGTGAAGTAAATTCATTCACAAGCCATCTCCATCTTTATTGTCAGTTAATTGTGTATGTTGCTGTCAGTCTCATTTGCTGTCAGTCTCATTTGCTGTCAGTCTCATTTCCTGTCAGTCTCATTGCTGTCAGTCTCATTTCCTGTCAGTCTCATTTCCTGTCAGTCTCATTGCTGTCAGTCTCATTTGCTGTCAGTCTCATTTCTGTCAGTCTTATTTGCTGTCAGTCTCATTTGCTGCCAGTCTCATTTGCTGCCAGTCTCATTGCTGTCAGTCTCATTGCTGTCAGTCTCATTTGCTGTCAGTCTCATTTGCTGTCAGTCTCATTTGCTGTCAGTCTCATTTGCTGTCAGTCTCTTTGCTGTCAGTCTCTTTGCTGTCAGTCTCTTTGCTGTCAGTCTCTTTGCTGTCAGTCTCTTTGCTGTCATTCTCTTTGCTGCCAGTCTCTTTGCTGTCAGTCTCATTTGCTGTCAGTCTCATTTGATGTCAGTCTCATTGCTGTCAGTCTCATTGCTGTCAGTCTCATTTGATGTCAGTCTCATTTGATGTCAGTCTCATTTGCTGTCAGTCTCATTTGCTGTCAGTCTCATTTGCTGTCAGTCTCATTTGCTGTCAGTCTCATTTGCTGTCAGTCTCATTTCTGTCAGTCTCATTTCTGTCAGTCTCATTTCTGTCAGTCTCATTTGCTGTCAGTCTTATTGCTGTCAGTCTTATTGCTGTCAGTCTCATTGCTGTCAGTCTCATTTCGTTCATTTTTTTTCTAATCGGTTTATAAGCTTTGTACTTCTGTCAATATCATTTTCCTTTTGACAGCTTTCTTCTATTTCTAAACCTACAGCAATCTTATCACTATATTATTATTATATATTGAGTAAAAGTTAGTAAAGTATTGAAGACGTGGTTAGATTTGACCAATCGGGTTTTCAGTGACTGTAGGTCTACTGTTTCTCTATAAATATTTCCACAGTTGGAAAAATTATAATGTGATTCATCGTCTTATTATAGAATATGGTAACTAATTAAATATTGATGATATTTTTTATAGTTGATTATCATAATTTCAGACGTTATCGTCACATTTTTTGTCAGATTTGTCCGACGATAGACTAAAAGTGTATTAACTCTCTGGTATATTATAAT
Source organism: Caprella mutica (assembly GCA_947561585.1). Lineage (NCBI taxonomy): Eukaryota > Metazoa > Arthropoda > Malacostraca > Amphipoda > Caprellidae > Caprella > Caprella mutica. Next base: position 244,901 of record CANNZV010000523.1, read on the forward strand.
TGAATATTTAGTTATCGTATAGACGATCTTTTTATAAAATATTGCAAATCCGACGATCGGGGCTTCTGATTATGCAACTGGTTAGTTACTTATGGCTTTATATGGTATGTTCTGAGTTATCGAACGCCTACACATTTTCGGTTATATAAGAAAAATGGATCAGTTGTTATTTTCTTGCATCTTTTAAATATGGACACAAAGAGTTGCTTTGGTAGCAGCTAATGGATGGCAGATATTGAAATGATATCAACTCAATGAAGAAGAATAAAAAATACCATTATATATTCAAACTTTCAATTTCTTCATAAAATCATCTTCAGGAAAACATAAATGTATCTTACTTTTCTATTGTTTAAATACTAAACTCTTCTATTTACGATACAGAAATCAATATATATATATATATATAATATATACCTAATGTTACAATTAAATGAATAAACAATTGAACTGAATAAAAAACTAGCTACCTATAAATATAAGTTTCTTTTATATGTAGGTAGTTTTATTTTCAGTTCAATTGTTTATTTATTGAATCGAAGTTTCATGATCTGAAAGTTTCAGTCTCTCTGTTCAGACGCAATTTAAGGCCTAAGGGAAACTTCAGTGTTTTCGATCAATAATACCACACACAAAATCAATGTATGTCTATACCTGTGCACTCACCCTGTGTCTGTATTTTCGATTATTGTTAGTGTGTACGTGCTACTGACCGACCGCACTGAAAAATTGGAATAAAACCTACAGCCAACGCCCAGACAAATAAACCTACGGTTTTGCTATGCCAAAAATAAAAATACTCAAATGTATGGAAATTGGGAGGGTTTAGATAGAAAGGAAATTGCATGAGGTAGAGTAGGGTATGCTTCGAGTTATCGGACGGTTCCACATTTTCGGTCATATAAGAAAAAACCTACTAACTAGCTTTTATCTAATTGGTATCCATGATACTTTCAGGTATAATGGATACCAATTAAATTAGGAGCTTAAAAGAAATTAGTTTAGTAACATAGTATATGTACCCCATCTATAAAATTATGTATTTCCATAAAGATAGAACTGACATTTTTATTTTTAGTATTGCGCATTTTCTTTCTAGCATTGCGCAATTATATTTCTATCATTGCGAATCTCAATTTAATGCATATGTTTTTAACTCATAAAATATATCTTTCAAACTTCTCTTATTTTAATTAATCATTTGTTCCACATTCATGTATCACATGAGAATATTCATAATTAATTCTTGATGCTCTAACGACGTTTCTTTGTTTTCTAAATGACGGTCGACGGACTACTTCTTGAAACATCTTTATTGAAACACACGGTACATAAAAATAATATTGTAAAACATGTGGTAAAAGTATAGTAGGTTCCAAGCCCATGTGTAGAAAACTTTTTGCATTAATTAGATTAATGTAAGATTAATATAATAAGATTTGCATTAATTCTTGCATTAATGCAAATGATTTTTTTTTCTGCCTTTTGCCCAACTTCTGCATTTTTACAGAGAACATGTAAAACATTTAATGATTTCGCGAATTTTGTGTTACGTACACCATTTTGTTCAGAAATTTTGTATCTGTACCATTTTGTTATTGTTTACTAATCCTTCTTCTCTACTTCAATAGTTTATTAAAGTTTTAAATTAATGCATTATGTTAATATATATTTCAACGGAAAAATTAAAAAATCCCACAAAATGAAAATTTGTGAGATATGCCGTTATTTAAATTAATGAGCGCTTTATTCCCATAATTTTCTGCCTTTTATTTCTGAATACTATTTTTCAGTGTGTGAAGTCGTCCATATTTAGTCAAGAGGCAACATGGTATGCCTGCAAAAGAATTAATGCTGTACTACCGAGTTCAGTTCTCATTGAAAAGAATGATTCTAACGACACGTATTAAAATAATCTAAAAACTAATAAAAACAATTTTCCACTAGTAATGAACTCTTACGGTGAAGAACATTCATACAGTATCTATTTACAGTCAGTACAAATAATATTCCACTAGTAATGAACTCTTACGGTGAAGAACATTCATACAGTATCTATTTACAGTCAGTACAAATAATATTCCACTAGTAATGAACTCTTACGGTGAAGAACACTCGTACAATATCTATTTACAGTCAATACAAATAATATTCCACTATAGGGATGAACTCTTACGGTGAAGAACATTCATACAATATCTATTTACAGTCAATACAAATAATATTCCACTAGGGATGAACTCTTACGGTGAAGAACATTCATACAATATCTATTTACAGTCAATACAAATAATATTACACTAGGGATGAACTCTAACGGTGAAGAACATTCACACAATATCTATCTACAGTCAATACAAATAATATTCCACTAGGGATGAACTCTTACGGTGAAGAACATTCATACAATATCTATTTACAGTCAATACAAATAATATTCCACTAGGGATGAACTCTTACGGTGAAGAACATTCATACAATATCTATTTACAGTCAATACAAATAATATTCCACTAGGGATGAACTCTTACGGTGAAGAACATTCTTACAATATCTATTTACAGTCAACAATGTGTAACTCAGGGGTGGGCACACGTTGTGTTTTTCATTGCCGAAATATGGAATGACAGTGCCGTTACCATTTTCTTTTCGTTTTTTAAATTGCAGGGGATACAGAGTAATTAAAATGAGGTGGTAGATTTTTATTGAGGTACGTACAATCGTACATATTTTGCACATAAATATTGGTAGTATATTTATTATTTGAATTAAATGAAATTAATAAATGATATATAATTATACTTTTCTTTTTTCATGTTAAAATAATTCACAATGATAATAAAAATAAGATATTTTGCATAAGTAATAAAAACTTAATAATTAATTTATAAAATCACAGGATTAATGACAATGGCTACCTAACTTATTTAAAAAGGGAATTAAAAATGATTACACAAATTCTTACCAGTTTAAGAATAACTGATCTAGAAAAAAGAGTCAGAGGTAAATTTTTTTAAACACCGCCACTAATTTAACAATAAACTAAAAATACCTTATTAACGGATAAAATTGAATATCAAATTATCAAGGTCATTGCAAATATACTGTCCTTCAATTAGTTGACCATCCTCTTCCATATAATCCTTGCAATTTATAGAGCAGTCAGGGCTAAAATTCTAAATTTTCTTTGGAAGAAAATAAAGCGCCGTTTCTCTTGTGGGCACGAGTGCCGCTCTGAGTGCCAAAAGAGCACTGAGTGCTGCATTTGCCCATCCCTGGTGTAAATGATATCGCAAATGAGGTGACTAATAATTGGTCCATTTAACCCTTTATATCCTAAGAGGACGTATCAGTCCCCTTTCAAATAATGTAGGTATTTTGTTATATAATTTAGAGGTATCTTCCTTAAAGCAAACGAATAAACACATGTGTGCTTTCATTTATTAGAACATATTAAGCTTACTGTAAGGTAAGCACAATTGTTAGGTATTTTTTTATTGTTTAATAGGCTTAGTTTGCTTATATATTAGGTACAAGAATAATATTAAAATATTTTTTCACTTTCATATTAATTCGAGGCATGTAGGGGTAAGGATTTAAGATTTAATGATTCTGCCATTTTCCTCGATATCTTGCAGTGAATGTGGCAAGAGCATGTTTAATCGGCACCCTTCAATAATCTGCACCCTTCAATAATCGGCACCCTTCAATAATCGACACCCTTCAATAATCGACACCCTTCAATAATCGACACCCTTCAATAATCGACACCCTTCAATAATCGACACCCTTCAATAATCGACACCCTTCAATAATCGACACCCTTCAATAATCGGCACCCTTCAATAATCTGCACCCTTCAATAATCGGCACCCTTTAATAATCGGCACCCTTTAATAATCGGCACCCTTTAATTATCGGCACCCTTTAATAATCGGCACCCTTTAATAATCGGCACCCTTTAATAATCGGCACCCTTTAATAATCGGCACCCTTTAATAATCGGCACCCTTTAATAATCGGCACCCTTTAATAATCGGCACCCTTTAATAATCGGCACCCTTCAATAATCGGCACCCTTCAATAATCGACACCCTTCAATAATCGACACCCTTCAATAATCGGCACCCTTCAATAATCTGCACCCTTCAATAATCGGCACCCTTTAATTATCGGCACCCTTTAATAATCGGCACCCTTTAATACACGGCACCCTTTAATAATCGGCACCCTTTAATAATCGGCACCCTTCAATAATCGGCACCCTTCAATAATCGACACCCTTCAATAATCGACACCCTTCAATAATCGGCACCCTTCAATAATCGGCACCCTTCAATAATCTGCACCCTTCAATAATCGGCACCCTTTAATTATCGGCACCCTTTAATAATCGGCACCCTTTAATAATCGGCACCCTTTAATAATCGGCACCCTTTAATAATCGGCACCCTTCAATAATCTGCACCCTTCAATAATCGGCACCCTTTAATAATCGGCACCCTTTAATAATCGGCACCCTTTAATTATCGGCACCCTTTAATAATCGGCACCCTTTAATAATCGGCACCCTTTAATAATCGGCACCCTTTAATAATCGGCACCCTTTAATAATCAGCACCCTTTAATAATCGGCACCCTTTAATAATCGGCACCCTTCAATAATCGGCACCCTTCAATAATCGACACCCTTCAATAATCGACACCCTTCAATAATCGGCACCCTTCAATAATCTGCACCCTTCAATAATCGGCACCCTTTAATTATCGGCACCCTTTAATAATCGGCACCCTTTAATAATCGGCACCCTTTAATAATCGGCACCCTTTAATAATCGGCACCCTTCAATAATCGGCACCCTTCAATAATCGACACCCTTCAATAATCGACACCCTTCAATAATCTGCACCCTTCAATAATCGGCACCCTTTAATTATCGGCACCCTTTAATAATCGGCACCCTTTAATAATCGACACCCTTCAATAATCGACACCCTTCAATAATCTGCACCCTTCAATAATCTGCACCCTTCAATAATCGGCACCCTTTAATTATCGGCACCCTTTAATAATCGGCACCCTTTAATAATCGGCACCCTTTAATAATCGGCACCCTTTAATAATCGGCACCCTTTAATTATCGGCACCCTTTAATAATCGGCACCCTTTAATAATCGGCACCCTTTAATAATCGGCACCCTTTAATAATCGGCACCCTTTAATAATCGGCACCCTTTAATAATCGGCACCCTTTAATAATCGGCACCCTTTAATAATCGGCACCCTTCAATAATCGGCACCCTTCAATAATTGGCACCCTTCAATAATTGGCACCCTTCAATAATTGGCACCCTTCAATAATCGGTACCCTTCAATAATCGGCACCCTTTAATAATCGGCACCCTTTAATAATCGGTACCCTTCAATAATCGGCACCCTTTAATAATCGGCACCCTTTAATAATCGGCACCCTTTAATTATCGTCACTCTTCAATAATCGGTACCCACTCATAAAATCTAAAAATAATAAGATTCCATCAAATCAATCACTCTTGTCAGATCACTCCTTGCAATTGGTTTTTGTTTCAGCCAAAAAGGAAAAAAAGAAAGAAATTTTTTTTGCTATTTAACACAACTGAACAGGAGGGGCTGATTCAACATTGTTTGAATACATATGTGGATATATGTTTATAAGCTCTATAAAATTTATCATCAAGAAGTGAAACATTTATGGAAAGATACAAATATTCCTCTTTACAATGCTGTGAACGGTTTAATTTTCCCATATCTTTTGTATATTCTTTATATTAATCCAACTAACGGTGGTGGCTTGTTAATTATTGGGGTGTTCAACCCTACCATTAAAATCACTTAAAGATGCAGATATAAAACTATTGAATATCGATGATTACCGATACTGGAAATAATGAGAATTTCGTTTATTTTAAACTCATACAAATATTAATTACACTTAATTATGCAGCAAGATGTTTTCAGATTTAATTCAACAGTGGATAAAATACAAAGTAGCTTTCTGGTGTCCACGAGCTTTGCCGATAGTCTATAGCTACCGATTGCTTTTTCTCATTTTATCACGTTTAAATAATAGTGACGTTCATCTTATCTCTACAGTTATTTTCAACTTTACCTCGCATTATAGATAACAATTGCTGTTATCTTTATTCCTATTATCATTTTCTGACTCATACATTACGTGTGTCAACTTGAAGCCTATTGCTTATACGCATTTTAATGCTTTATAACGACTTAAACGAAAGATACCAATGTGTTAAATTGGTTCACTTTGAAACATGATTAAATATAACTATGCTTCAACTATAAAATATTCCTTGGTATGAAACTTCTAGATGTTCAATTTTAAACGTTTTCTCATAGTAAACTGGAGCGGCCACCTTCGCCGCCGCTACATTTTAAATTGATTTCAACCTTTTCGTTACCTTGACTTTTGACCTGATCCCAAAGTCTAATAAAGTGGTTCCTGGATAATGTCCAATCGTCCCACCAAATTCCAGGCAATATGGTTGAACACTTTTTGAGTTATAACAAGATTACAAATAAATAGACATTGCCGATTAAAATTTTAAAACAAAACCTTGCGCAATTTCGGGAAGGTAGCTACTATGGTCACCCTGTTTTGATCTGCTTTAATGGAGTCTCATGTTCTTACAGAAAGGGGATATGTTCTTCCGAATAGGTTCTTGCGATTCCTTGTCAACTGAAACTACACGGAGACAAAATTGCGAGTCAACCTGACTCATCGCATGAGTCAAGACTGGCAAAACTCCAAATTGGAGTCTACTTTCTTGATTGACTCTACCTGAGTCAATCTGACTATGAATTAGGAGTAAATATGACTTTTTTTTTGAGTAAAATATTAGGATGAGTCAAATTGACTCGCATTTTTGAGCTGGTTTTGGGACAAACTGAAAACTCAAATTTTGAGTCAAATTGACTCGTATTTTCTTCTCAGTGTACCTATGATGAAAATAAAATACAAAAACACTCCGCTCCAAAAAACATGAGAGATATCGACTACCATTTTATTCCTTGAATTGCGAACAAAATCTAATTTTCTGTTTTTTTTTTCTATCGGGTAAATGTGTCCCTTTGGAAGTGTTTCCTTATTCAATTCGGAATTTCTCTGTTATTTCGTAGAGTGCTCAAGATTTTATGGAGTATAGTTCACACTTCGGTATACAGTGACGCCATTGCAGACGATGGTTGTTCATTTTGTTCCTCTGTATAAAAGAATGAAGGTCTTTAACATTTCAACTCTATAGTTACCTTGTGGGAATATAATTACTTAAATCTATAAATTTTCTATAAGGTTTTAGTTTGTAACCATTAGTTCATGGTGATAGTTTGTTATTGGGTAATAATAAAACCCATTTGCAGTATTTCGTATGGGGTAAATCACGAATTATCGGTCAGTTTCACATCTTCGGTCATATAAGAAAAAACGATATTGTAATTGTTATTTTATTTCAATTTTAATTATAGTATCGTTTTTTCTTATATGACCGAAGATGTGAAACTGACCGATAATTCGTGATATACCTATATTACTTGAATTTTGAAAATGTTTATATCTTTTTTTATGTGAACGAACTTGTAATCTTTTTAATATACTCAGTAAACTTTATTATTATTAGTTGGCCTCAAGGGGCTCTATCCTAAAGCTGTCTGTGGTGAATGGAAGAGAAGGGGGGTAGTGTACCGAACTATTGTAATTTGGATCATGTATTGTCATTCACGGAGTAGCTTTTCTGCATCCATGAGCTTGTCACTGACACTTAAGTTGTTGAAAATAGTTACCCCAAAAGTGTTGAAATAGTTACCCCAAAAGTGTTGAAATAGTTACCCCAAAAGTGTTGAAATAGTTACCCCAAAAGTGTTGAAATAGTTACCCCAAAAGTGTTGAAATAGTTACCCCAAAAGTGTTGAAATAGTTACCCCAAAAGTGTTGAAATAGTTACCCCAAAAGTGTTGAAATAGTTACCCCAAAAGTGTTAACAGCTTTCATATCATTCCTGTTAGGTAAATTGGCTGCAAATCGTACGTCACTCCAACCTTTGCAGGTTTCCCCTGGGAAAACCTTAAACGTATTACAAACATTTTCTGAATATCATATAGGTAGGTAGTGCTATTGCGTAGTACTGACAACTTGTTGTCATCATTTTGCCGATATATAAAAAGGGCTTGAGAAAGAAACAAAAATTGTACTAATTTTCATTTTTATTTAATAAATATTATCCATAATTTCTGTTAGGTAGTAATCATTTTGAAGTTTACGTGCTCCTTAACCCATACACGGTTACTCAGCTTCAACTTTGCTGATGTGCCACATCTACAGATTGCTGTCCCAAAATAAGGACACCCTCCATGTACGGGTTAATTGTAAATATAAATAATTTTTAAAATCCGTTTTCTTGCACGATAATATTAATGATTATTATTATTATTCACTTTGTTCTATTTTCATGTTTGTAATATGAAGTCACATAAATTATTTAAATGGAATTTTGTTATTATATTTAATCAGAATAAAGTAATTCTAGTTTGGGACTGATAATTGTGTAGGTATCGAATGTACTAAACCGACCGCATTTTAAAATGCCTCGTAGCGTTATATACGCTAGATGAGTCACTCGTATACGCTAGATGAGTCACTCGTATACGCTAGATGAGTCACTCTTATACGCTAGATGAGTGACTCATATACGCTAGATGAGTGACTCATATACGCTAGATGAGTGACTCATATACGCTTGATGAGTGACTCATCTACGCTATATGAGTCACTCTTATACGCTAGATGAGTGACTGTAATACGCTAGATGAGCGACTTATTTTCAAAGAGTTTTCGAGTAAAATAAGACATTTTTTTATTAAGTCAACATAATGTAATATGATATAATCCGTTGATCTAAATAATGAATATTAAATAGTATTTAATAATACAAAACTTTATCTAATGATAACTAAATCCATAGCATTTTGTTCCGAAGCAAACGTTAAGCTCATTAATAAATTGAATAAATAAAGTCGTACAAGTTTTGCCGCCATTTTGTTTTATTCCAATAAACGTTACGCAAAGAACGTTTGTATATTTGCTTGTGAATTCAAAATTATTAGTGTTGTGACAATATGCTCTTAAAATCATAGATCCCGAAAATATTATAGACGGAGAGAATTAAACAGTATTGAATCGTTCTAAACCAGCGGTATATAGTATTCGATACCATTTCATTTCGTCTATGATATTCTTGAGATCTATGATTTTAAGAGCATATTGTCACAACCCCGATAATTATAATTCTAGATAAATCAGTATAGTATTCATATTAAATATCTCAAATTCGGTTAATTTTTATTTATTTACGAAGAAGTTCTATTATGAAAACCCTATTTTCTCTGAAATAAAAACATAATATCAGCCGAAATAAATCGCTAGAACTAAATAATGTTGCACACTGTGTTAAAATATATCCTATGTATATTAAACACATCCTTTACTTAGAACTTTACCGTAAATAGTATGTTATTTTAGATCGTACAGTATGTGTTATTATGTTTATCTATTTAAAACATGGTCTTTAAATGAAGCAAGCAAGCACAGTTATCATTCATATTATATACGGATGTGTGAGTCTATTTTTGTGTGCTTGCTAACTCATTTAAATAAGCTTTTTATTACAAAATGAGCTTCAATTTTACTCGGGGAAAAACAACAACAACAACAACCTTTTGTGTATTTGTTATACATTCATTATAGGGTAAGTTACGAATTATCGGTCAGTTCTACATCGTCGGTCATATAAGAAAAAACAATATAAAAATTGGTATTAGATAGCACTGTGTAATAATAATAATTTTTATATTGTTTTTTCTTATATGACCGAAGATGTAGTACTGACCGATAATTCGTAACTTACCCTTGTATTTTTTTTTAAAGCAGCTTCTTAAATAATGAGAAATATAACATGTATAATTGTATATACTATATAACATGTTGAAAATTACAATTTATCAGAATATATAATCCTATACGATCCATACCATATTAACAATGGCTTAAATGTTCATTTAAATTTTTAAAGCAATGTAGATACTTATAGTTATATAATTATAGCCAAATTATCAGAGTTGTGACAATATGCTTTTATAAATATAGACCCCGAAAAATTGATAGACGGAGAGAATTAAAGAGTATTGAATGGTTCTACATCAGCGGTATATAGTATTCGATACCATTTCATTTCGTCTGTGATATTCTTAAAATCTATGATTTTAAAGCATATTATCAAGACCTTACTAAATATTAGTGTGTCTATACTGAACTCTAACGGTACATAAACTGATGTAATTTGTTTTGTATTGTTTTAATTGTTATTGTTATGCATTGTTATCGGAGAGGTAGCACAGCTCAGTACCTAGGGTATGATTGTTGTTATTTTAATTTGAATTAGAAGAGCATTATGTCTTTATATTTTCCGGGCATATTTTAAAAAGATAAATAATATTATTTATTACTCGTTATTTATCTATATGTTGAACTCACAATAAATTCAATTAAAATAAACCATGTCTCGTATTTCACTCAATACTTGTATTAAAAACTATACAATGCTTCTTGCTGTAACATTTCTTACTTCTAATTATAATTAAAGCCATATAATTAGCTTCTTATTTATTAGGTAATTATAGACTATGTAACAGGTATTTAAATCTTTATACAATTGAAGATGTTGTTCAATTCAACCCTTCACTGCACACTTTATTCACAGTGATTGTGTGAAAATTTTTTTTTCATGAACTGTACTAAAAATATTTTTATTTGAATCTGAAATTTCCAATTATTTCTTATCTTTACTAATACTAATAATTTCCCTCGTGTATTTATTTGGTGTCCGCTTTTACACGACGGGTATTAAACATGAAGAATGTAACTATGATACGCACGGGAGTATATTGACTTGATATTTAAATTCCTATGTTTTTATTCAATTTTTAAATGTATTTTATCTATAAAATAAATAAGACTATGCAGAAAATTTTAATTGAATTCATTAAAAGTAACCTAATAACGGTTAATAAATTGGTACTGATGATGACCCGTTATTTTCAACGGGAAAGTACACTGGTAATATCCCTTAATAATAAAATTCATTCAGAAAGAATAGTACAAAACATTATCAAGGTTACAAGAAAATTTCACCTTTTTCTGATTCGATTGAAAAGTTAAAATTTGCGCAACTGTGTTATATTTAATAATTAAATATTCAATTTTGAACTCTTTTCTATACTCTATGAATATTATGTAATATGCAAGTGGTGAGTCGGTGGCCAAAATAATATCGCGTCTTGCAGGACGCTAAAATCCTTATTTTTGGATCACGTGACTGGCAATCTAGCGTCAGTTTAATGAAGAAATGATATAACTGAAACAAAATAAGGTTTTACACCGTCTTCCTTAGCGTCCTGCAATCGCTGCAACACTTCCTCTCTCTAGAGTATTTTATCATAACTCTATGGTAATATGTATATACAATTAAGTGAATTAACAATGATATTTACAGTAGAAACTTTAATAACTTTGACTATATATATTTTTGTTCATAATTGAACTGCAGTGTCTTGAGGATATTTCGATCAATAAATGTAGATTGTGTATTTAGAGTTCTTTAAATAACAATAAGAGAGAAAAAAAAGTGTTGCCAAATAGACAGGTTAAATGATCAGTATTTTTCGTCTAAATCATACCTAGTTATTATAGCAATACCAACTGTCTAGCTGTACAGTTGAAGAAAAGTATACCCGTAATGATTTTTTGGACAGTTTTCTAATTTTCTAAAGAAGCTTTACTAATTGTAATGCTTGTAGATATTTTAAAATTGGTTTGGGTACACAACGACAAAATATTAAGATTTGAAAACTTTGATAAGTGAAATTAACATACTATGGAGACTTTTCTGTGATAGTACATACTAATGTCTAGTTGTACCTACCAGTCTAATCTGTTTAGTACAGTCCCTCTTGTTTCACATCCCTCTTCATTTCCCTCTTCATGTTAATATCTTGCTAAGATAATAATCATAATACTCATTTATAATCATTCTATTTTACTTGGTACAGTTTCCCTATTATAATTTTGTAGCTAGTATTAACCATTATGAACTGTACTGTATATATTGTAGCTAATTCAAATTATTGTAATTTGCATAACATTTAAATCAATGTAGGTACGGTAATTTTTAACATTTTTTTTTTTTTTTTTTTTTTTTAAAGACAATATTTTTCCATTAAAAGCATATACTGCATAACATTTAAATCAATGTAGGTACGGTAATTTCTAACATTTACTGCATATCATTTAAATTAGCGTACGGTAATTTTTAACATTTTCTGCATATCATTTAAATTAGCGTACGGTAATTTTTAACATTTACTGCATATCATTTAAATCAATGTAGGTACGGTAATTTTTAACATTTACTGCATAACATTTAAATCAATGTAGGTACGGTAATTTTTAACATTTACTGCATAACATTTAAATCAATGTAGGTACGGTAATTTCTAACATTTACTGCATATCATTTAAATTAGCGTACGGTAATTTTTAACATTTACTGCATATCATTTAAATTAGCGTACGGTAATTTTTAACATTTACTGCATATCATTTAAATTAGCGTACGGTAATTTTTAACATTTACTGCATATCATTTAAATTAGCGTACGGTAATTTCTAACATTTACTGCATATCATTTAAATTAGCGTACGGTAATTTCTAACATTTACTGCATATCATTTAAATTAGCGTACGGTAATTTTTAACATTTACTGCATATCATTTAAATCAATGTAGGTACGGTAATTTTTAACATTTACTGCATATCATTTAAATTAGCGTACGATTATTTTTAACATAACTGCATAACATTTAAATCAATGTAGGTACGGTAATTTTTCTCATATACTGCAAAAAAATTAAATTGAAGAACGGTAATTTTTAACAAATACTGCATAAGCATAACCATTCAAATTATTGTACTGTAATGTTTATCATATGGCAACTGTATAAACTTTACGATAGTTACATCATGTACTGCATAATCCTTCACACCAAATACGGCCATTGTTGTAAGCTATACCGTACCATCAATAAATAGATACCGTTCATAGATTATCTATCATTCACAGCATGCACGGTAATTTGCCTACTACCCTAATGGTACGGCATGAGTAGTGTTGTGTTTGAGTGTGTGCGTACGTTTGTGAGTAGGTACCAAGGATGAATAATCAGTAGGATTATCTTTTTTGAAGGATTAGATGATGTGATGTCTAGTGAAGGTTGTGCAACTTTGAAGTAGTGTACATGTGATGATTTTATAATAGTTTTGCCCTCAGGGGCTCTATCCTGAAGCTGTCTGATGTGAATGGAAGAGAAGGGGGTGGTATCCTTTGGGCCCCGAACTGTTGTAATTTGGATTATGAATTGTCTTTTTTCATTTTTACCATGTTTATCATTTTTTTAACGCTACTTGCAGTTTTAGAGGATAGCGCTAGGGTTATGCTCTTCAACTACGAGGTCTTATATTTTTGTGCTAGGTAGGCTCGTAGGCTTCATTTACTATCACCTCTTCATTTTCCTCTTCCATCCGCGAGTGCAGCCACCGGTGCTTGTGTCCCGTTTCGTCACATTCCTTGATAAGTGACTGCATTCACGGAGTAGCTTTTTCTGCATCCATGAGCATTGTCACCGACGGTGACTGGTAAGTGACTTTGTTCATGGAGCAACTTTCCTTTCTGACTGCTTTTTCTAGTACCTTGTATTTAATTTCCTTTTGACGTCAGCGATATAGCCTTTGGTTCCGAAGCAGACGTTGAACCCCTACACACAGAGAAAGGATTAGTTGAATCAAATCAAATTTGATTTGTTTTGACTCATATGAATGGGTTATTTTTGCGCCTACCTACGTGGTGAGTTGCAGGTACTACTTAAAAGTAGTTAAATTGACGTGGGTTAAAACAAAACAGTCGTTTTGACTCACTCCTAAACTTAAAAAAGTTGCGCCAACTCGCATAGTCAGTTAATTTATACACCAGATACATTGGATTAACAGTCTTCGTGAGTTACTACAATACACTCTGTTATAGTTGTTTCAACATACTTTAAAATTCTCAAAAAAGTAACTTTTAACTCTTATAGTAAGTTGATTCAATCTATAAAATGAATTGAATTAACTAAAGTTTGATGACACACCACATCATAGTTGTTTTAACACACGTGAAAACATGAATATAGTCCAAACAACTCACGTAATAGATTGATTCAAAGCATAAATTTATGACCCATTAGATATGAGTAAACTTTTTTCTCTGTGTAGTAAATTAAATTAAAGTAGTTTTCTAATTTCACATTTCCAAAAGAAAACTTTATTAATTGTAATGCTTGTAGATATTTGAAAATTGTTATCTAACTGCTTATCAGTTGTTATTTAACTGCTTATCAGATTTTATTTAACTGCTTATCAGTTGTTATCTAATTGCTTATTAGTTGATATCTAGCTGCTTATCAGTTGTTATCTAACTGCTTATTATTTGATATCTAACTGTTTATCAGTGGTATGCTTATCAGTGGTATGCTTATCAGTGGTATGCTTATCAGTGGTATGCTTATCAGTGGTATGCTTATCAGTGGTATGCTTATCAGTGATATGCTTATCAGTGGTATGCTTATCAGTGATATGCTTATCAGTGGTATGCTTATCAGTGGTATGCTTATCAGTGGTATGCTTATCAGTGGTATGCTTATCAGTGATACCTTATCAGTGTATCAATGCCTTGTTATCAGTAGAAGAGACACTAGCTGCTAATTCATGAATAAAGCATTCGCTGATAACTTATCAGCTTATCTCTGCTGCTATACATCACTACCATGTGTCTATCTATCAGCCTCCTATTCACGTTCACGCAGTGTGTGTTTTCATTTTCACGTTCACGCGGTGTGTGTATTTCTCTGTGTGCGTACATTACAGTGATATTGATCAGCTGAGTTTGAGCTCACGCACACACTCACGTACATGATTAGTACGAACGTCACATACCTACACGGTGTCCTAAAATACCCTTAACAGCTCTGTTTATCAGCCTCAAAAGGCTACCTATGGAAAAAGATGGAACTTATAGCTAGGTTACGGATTATCGGTCAGTTTCACATCTTCGGTCATATAAGAAAAAAAAGATATTGTAATGATTATTTTTTTTATTTCAATTGGTATGATACCTTATCATCATACCTAAAAAAAACATGTAATATATTTTTTAATTGGTATCCATGATACTTGCAGGTTGCCGGTATTATGAATACTCGGTATCATGGATACCAAGTAAAATATATATAAAATATTAATTATTATATAGTTTTTTCTTACACAACCGAAGATGTGAAACCGACCGATAATTCGTAACTTAACCCTACGCTTTTATTTGTGATGGGTTGAAGCGCTAAAACTTTTCAGGGTTGTGGGATAGTTAGTAACGGGGTGGTAAAACGTCTATATTTAGCTCATCGGAAGCGTGGGAACAGTTCAGTTAAGTGGTAGGCTCTTGACGCTATTGTCACTAATAAATGAATGCTATGTTGTGGAGAAGCGCTATTAAAAACTATGATGGTCAATGTAGTAGTTAATGGAAATAAATCATGTTGTAGAATAGAAATAAATCCTATGATAGATAAATGAAATAATTGATAAAAATAAATCCTATGGTAGAATAAAAATAAATCCTATGGTAGAATAAAAATAAATCCTATGGTAGAATAAAATTAAATTCTATTGTAGAATAAAATTATATCCTATGATAGATAAATGAAGTAATTAATAGAAATAAATTCTGTGATGATATTTATTTAGTATGTTCTTCAAATTTGTCCTCAATTATTATAAAAGATTAAATGTGTTAAATTGAGAAATATATTTATTTTTGATATATATTTATTTTGTTGTGAAAACTTTGCTGGCATCTGTACGTAGAATACCAATGAATAAATTACTATCTATAAATGATTGACTGGCATCTCAAGAAAATATTATTGGATGAAGACTTATGAATAATAAATGAATATATTTAAAAAAATAATCCTTCTAGCATATTATTTTTTTGAAATGAAATTAACTTTTTATCAGCTTTCAATTGATACAGTAAAAATTATTGTGTAATGATAATTAGTTATTAATACAGAACTGTTTACTTAGGATTTACATTAGAATGCCTATATCATCAGATTTAAAGGTGGACACCTTAAAGAGCATAAACCATCCAATATTGTTCAGATGTGGCTAGCTCTCCTTATGTGTATTTGTTGATGGTTAATGACACATAATACACATTCAACAGTTTTAAATAAAGGTTGTGTCATTATTAGGGTTGTGACAATATGCTTTCAAAATCATATATCTTAAGAATATCACAGTCAAAATTAAATGGTATTGAATACTATATACCGTTGGTGAAGATCTTTGATTTTAAAAGCATATTGTCACAACTTTATTAATAATTCATCATTATTGCTAATTGAAGGTTATACATGTCATTATTCATTATTATTGGTTTTATTGGTCACTCTGAAATGCATTCAGTTTATTGCTTTCTTGCTTGTTTATTATCATGATCTGGAATT
Source organism: Caprella mutica (assembly GCA_947561585.1). Lineage (NCBI taxonomy): Eukaryota > Metazoa > Arthropoda > Malacostraca > Amphipoda > Caprellidae > Caprella > Caprella mutica. Next base: position 261,611 of record CANNZV010000523.1, read on the forward strand.
TACAATGCGTCTAGGGTGACACTTTGTAAATTGTGATCCTTTAACAGTGCACAATTTTTTCATCTGTAAATCCTGCTGAACTGAATTTATATTATAATGTTTCATATCAAACAAAGCACAATCTATTTCATAATTTATTGTTTTAAGTTTGTTTTTCCATTTATATTCTGTTTTTACTGTTTTTGTGGTTTTAGACCAGAGTAAAAAATTTCATACAAGTCCTACTTAGTAGCTAAATCAATTATTTTCTTTCCTAAACAATGTGGCTCACAGCTCCATAAGAAATTTCACAACTTGCATGGCTAAATAATGTCAATTAATATTACCTAATGGTTTAATTTAGTTAAAATTAGTTAATATTATTAGCTAGGGTAAATTATGAATTATTGGTCAGTTTCACATCTTCGGTCATATAAGAAAAAACTATATTGTAATTGTTATTTTATTTTAATTTTAATTGAAGATGTGGATACCAATAAAAATAAAATAACAATTATAATATAGTTTTTTTATATGACCGAAGATGTGAAACTGACCGATAATTCGTAATTTATCCTATGTAGCTTTTCTGTGAAGCTAATAAATTTAGTAGCATTTAGTTAGTTACATTTATTAACTCATTTATCTGTCATGAAGGACAAATATTATTATATTAACCTATTATCTGATTTTGTTAGTATTTACATATTTATTGGTGTGTCATAATCTTCTATGCTATGTTCTCTAAACCTTTTGTTCTTTTCAGATCAATGTATAGTCATTAGTAACCTCAGAAATGACCTAATAGTTGCCTACCAGCTCATTTTATGTGCGTGTCACCCTCACAAACTTTGCTGTTGATTCAGTGAGAAGCTATCAGGCACTACCAAAGAAAACTTCACTATTTGGAAACTGGAATTTCTCATTTCATTGTGGTCGGCATTCTCATGACTATTGGGGAGGCCTCTATTAACAGCTTCATGACAGAGTTACCTTCATTAGCTCCCTGACTCAATCATCACTCTTGTACGCTCATTCACCACTGCGCTCACCACATTCGCTATCATACGTATGCTTGTTGCCTCCTTCTTCACCATCCTTTAAATTACTCATCTCATGACTCTAGCTAACAATTTATGAATTTCCTCACCCCAATTGCTTCTCTTACCTACATTCCATGACGTTCCATTACAATCTCATTCCGTTTAATTTGAAAATTCCAATCGAAACTCTTCTATAATCAAAATATCTGAGTGCCTCTCCCTATAGCTTATGTCACTCTAGACACCCATTCGGCAAAAATCCTATTTGTGTGCGTCACTATTAGAGAATCTGTAGCTCCGAGATAAAAAGCTATCTTCTCTCGGTGAACCATGTTCCTAGTGCAGTGCGTGTAAGAAGGAGTCATCATGGCTCGTAGAGGAGACTGTGGGCGCCAGGTGGTGGTGTCAGTGGTGGGTGTCTCAGGAGGGGAGAAGGAGAAGGGGGTTACTGGAGTGGGCAAGTCGTGCTTCTGTAATAGGTTTATCAGACCCCAGGCTGACAACTATCATGTTGACCACATATCAGTGCTGTCACAGGCAAGTAATCTAAACTTATATCCTTTTCAAATACACAATGTGATCTTTTATATTTTACCTGTGGTTACCACAGATTACCACTTTTTAATTCCAGTTGCGAGTTTGTGACAATATGCTTTTAAAATCATAGATCCTGAAAATATTATAGATTGAGAGAATCTATTGAATGGTTCTAAACCAGCGGTAGCTAGCTATATAGTATTCGATACCATTTCATTTCGTCTATGATATTCTTGAGATCTATGATTTTAAAAGCATATTGTCAAAGCCTTAGATATTTTTCAGCAAGAACTAAGTAACTATGCCTATTTTATGATTAGCAATAACGCATGATTTGTTGCAGACTGATTTTAGTGGGAGAGTTGTGAACAATGACCACTTCCTCTACTGGGGTGAAGCCACCCGGGTTACAGAAGATGGTGATTACAACTTCCAAGTGGTGGAACAGACTGAGTTTATTGATGATGCTTCATTCATGCCTTTCAAAGGTAGGTACAAAACATAATTGAGAGTATTTAGCAACAGTTACTGCAATGAATCATTTTATTATTATGAGTTTCAACCATCTTCCATTTTTTGATTGATTTAAATTTCAGCGGGTAAAATGGATCCTTACATCAAGAGGTGCTGTCAAACTAAGATATCCTCTGCAGAAAAATTGATGTACATATGTAAAAATCAGCTGGGTAAGTAGATACCTACTTAGCTACTGTTTTTGCTATAAATTTCATCACAATGGTGCACATTAATTTTGAAATATGAATTAGGTTCTTCATTATCGGGCATTTCCACATTTTCGGATACATGAGAAAAAAATGTATATTAATTGTTATATTTTAATTTTTATTGGATAGCTAATCATTATCTTTTATTGGATGATAAAAATAAAACAATAACTAGCTCATCATATATTTTTGTTTTCTTAGCTATGTGTCCAAAAATGTGGAACTGACAGATGATTAAGAACTTACCCTAGTTGAAGCAATAGTATAGTTCTATTTCACAGTTGAACTGAATCTTGTTTTACAGGTATTGAGAAGGAGTATGAGCAGAAAGTTTTGCCAGAGGGGAAGTTAAATGTTGATGGCTTTTTGTGCATATTTGATGTGTCACAAGTTCCTAATAGATCTCTAGAGAGAATGGTAGAGCAGACTGCTACCATTCTCAATAATTGTGTTAAAACAAAGAGACCCGTGGTGCTTGTCACCACTAAGAATGATGAAGCCAATGAGGTATAGTAATCCTAATAGTAAAGGTATTGAATTATTATGAGCATGGCTATTAATGTGATGTAGCTAAAAAAACTAAGTCTAGGTTCATTAAATATTATTTCCTAGTTTTGATTATTGAGAACCAGAGAATGGTAATCCTAATAATGAACTTATTGAATTATTATTTTCAGAGCGTATCTATTAATGTGATACGCTCTAAGAAAACTAATTCTTTATTTATTTGATATTATTTCCTAGTTATTGGGAACCAGAGATGTTCATTTTGATTCATTTTCCAGCTCTATGTGAAAGAAGCTGAAAAGCTAGCGAGTAGAAAGGAGTTCAAAGGCAACATACCTCTGGTAGAAACGTCTTCACACGAAATAGTTAACATAGACACTGCTTTCCTGACCATCGCACAACTTGTTGAAAGGAACAGGGGCCGCATTAGGATATCACCTTTCTATGAAGCTGCCAGGCATAGGAAGGACATGGTGGACTTGGCTACTGATGCTTACCTCAGACTAGTTAGAACAAATATTGTCGATTATAGATCGCTCTGGGCTAGTTCTAGTAAGAAATTAGCTCATAGCCCTGACTTCGTCCACTATGTTGATATTTTAGGTAAGATTTGACGTCTTTATATGTTATAACAAGGAACTTCCTGTCAACATTTCTTAACATTCTATTTTTTGCCTCAGGTTTAGACAACGCAGCTAAATTATTTAGAAGACATACCAGGAAGTTAAAAGACGAGTTCTTGCAAAGAAGAGTAGAATCTTATATGGATTTGTTACCATCCATCCTTAGAGAGTTCTTCCCTAGTCTTAAAAGTTTAGAAAATGGGTAAGCTTCTCTTTATTTTAGTTCTGAAATATGAGTTAGTAGGTAGGGTAAAAAATGCCTAACAGCCGATATGACATAGTAGCCGATAGAAAGTTATAAAAAGATGTTAAATTTTGGATTGGGAGTTAGCTACTAGGAAGGAATTTTTCAGTTTACCGTGTAGTGGCTAGGAAGGAACTCTTTGGTGTACAGTGTAGTGGCTAGGAAGGGACTTTTCAGTGTACCGTGCAGTGGCTTTGAAGGATCTTTTCAGTGTAGCTACCGAGTAGTGGCTAGGAAGGAACTTTTTAGTGTACCGTGTAGTGCTTAGATAGAATAGTTCAGTGTACAATGTCATTCAAACTAAATGACACTGTAGCTACACTGAAAATATCCTTCTTGATGAAATTTGAACTTTTTATAATTATCTATCAGCTAGCTACTGTGTCATATATATTGGATATTGAATATTTGATGCTATTTATGAAATAAATAGTAACTGGATATTTCATTTTAAAACTCAAACCTTCTTCAGAGATTGGCTTAGTATACAACAGCGAATCAGCGAACATCCCGAGTTTGAGCGCTATTTCATTCGGTGCCATGATGACTTGCCCTGGAGCGAAAATTTAGATCTTCTCGACTCGGCTGACTCGAGAATACCATTCGATGTTTTGGATTCTAGTGAGGCAGAGACTGTGTTTAAGAATCACGTTAATGCTCTACAGGCAGAGTTGGAGATGAGAGAGTGAGTCATGTTTCAACAGTAGAACTCCTACAGTGAATGAGTTAGGATGTAGCTAGCCTGTATATTGAACAAATTTTCTTCAGATGCCATAAAATAGTGTTCAGTTTTCTTAAAACAGGTTTCATCCCAGACTAAAGACAGACAGAATCCAACTGATTCACTATAGAGGAGTTCTACTGTATTGTAGAAACTAAGCACAGTTTTATATTTCATGGATTTCCAGCATAAAATTGCTATATTTACTAAATATATAACAATGTGTCTTTATCATTTGAAGAGCTATAATCAATATAGTTTACCAATATTTTTGCTAAATTTTTATACATATTTACTAATCATTAGCATTTAAGATTATTTGAATAGAAGTTTTAACTAATTGTTTTGATAATCTTAAGAGGAAATTTAAACTAATTGTTTTGATAATCTTAAGAGGAAATTTAAACTAATTGTTTTGATAATATTAAGAGGAAATTTAAACTAATTGTTTTGATAATCTTAAGAGGAAATTTAAACTAATTGTTTTGATAATATTAAGAGGAAATTTAAACTAACGATCCATTATTTCACTTTCACGCTCACACAATAGTCGGTTACCTAAAAGGTAGGTGTACTAATTGGTAAATGTACAGGGTAAGTTACGAATTATTGGTAGGTTTCACATCTACGGTCAAATAAAAAAAATCGATATAATAAATATTATTTATATTCATATTTTAATCTGTATCCAGGTTAGCTACCTAATTATATGACCAAAGATGTGAAGCCATCCGATTATTTGTAACTTACCCTACCTTCTATTTTTAGCTAACTAGTGTAAGTTCCGAGTTTTTGGACAGTTCCACAATTTCGGAACTGTCCACATTTGGAATATGTGGAACCTACTTAATATTTACTACCTATTAGTTATATTGCCTTGTTTTACAATTAGTAGTACCTATATTATTCGTTTTACCTAATTCCCTTGGATAAATTATAGATAATTTTCTTGTCTTAGAAATAGTTACAAGTGGTCTTAACCCTACATGGCTTAATGTTGCTTTCAGGAAACAAACCATTAATAACTTTACAGTTTAGTATGCATTTGAAGCTGCAATCACCAATAACATTTTCCAAACTCAGTTGCACAGTGTTGCTTTGAAGCAACACATTTCTTTTTGATATTTTACAGTAAACATATCATTTAAGGACCCTTAGGGATATATATTACCTAGAAATATATGCCATAAAGGGTTAACACTGTCATCAAATTCAGATCCAGTTTTTGTTTACACAATATTTAACATGAGTTGAGAAATTTATGGTTTAACTTTAGTGATCTGAGACCTAGCTACATGCTATGTTCATGGTTACTTATTCTTCAGTGGTTATGTTGTTATGACAATAAATGTAGCAATGAAGTGATTGATAAAATTGTAGCGAGATGGATGAGATTAATTAAATAGTAATGAAGAGTTTTAAAAAATAATAGAGAGATTGCTCATTTGTCCTAGTCAAAAAACTGTTTGTAGAAATTTATCCTTCCATTCCACCAGAATGCGAGATCGGTTCAAGCATCTGCTTGCCGAGACTGGTTACGTGACTGCCGGGAAGCGTTTGGAAGAAGTGCGAGTGCTGTTCATGGGCCGGGAGAGCTTTGACTCTCTTACCGAACATGACAGACAGATCATCTACGACCAACATCAGAAAGAAATTACAGAGAAGGCTAGACTCAATTATATGGTGAGTATTTCAGTTATATTTCTCTTTTCAAACAGACTATGGAATAAAAAAGTATATACCTCATTAAATTCAGTAAGGTATTTTTCATCAATCAACATAGTGTCTTACCAGAAAAATTCCTAGAGTTATGAATTATCGGACAGTTCCACATCTTCGGTCATATAAGAAAAAATAATTTTTATTTTTTCTTATATGATTGAAAATGTGGAGCTGACATATAATTCGTAACTCACCCCCGTTTTTCAATATCCCAAAAACTGTAATTTTGGAAATTTACTAAATTTTTTCTCTTATTATTTACGCACATTAGTGATGAGTTTTATAGAGAAACCAGTTTATTAGATTTTGGGAGCGAACAGGTTAAAGGTCAAGGTCATTTACAATTTACTTATTTGTATGATATTCAAGAAATTCTCTCATGTTTTTTCTCAGGAATTGCTACTGGAGCATGCAGAGCTGTTCAATCACATCAAATCTGTTGCCCCCAATAACTCAGTAACCCAAGATGATGTCAGAGATATAACCCAGGCAATGAACACTGATAACAGGTAGTTACGTGTTTAGCTATATATATATATATATGTTTAGCTATATGTTTTACCTATGTATTTAGCTATATGTTTATTTTATTAGCTACTATACTATGATAGTATAGTATTCTATATTAGCTTAGTATAATAGCTATACTTAATTACTATACCATATTTAATTACTATAATATACTATTAACGGTGCACTCACAGTACAGAGAATATATAGTATCCCAGAGCTATAGGGGGGATATTACGCGTGTCCCGGTAGGCTGTGACGTCACATGTCAACAATGGTGCGTACGTTTGTACGTACAGTACAAACACAAAAGATGGCTGCAACACACCCAACTTTTGTTAAATAACGTTTTCGGTGATATTTTTTTTAATTCCACATTACCGCATGCTATTATCCAATCTTTATAGTCATACGGACGAAAAGTAAAAAATGACTGTTGATGAAATTGCTACTGGTCTTTTTACACCCAAAATAGTAACAAATTTTTAGTCTTGAAGAAGATGATTTATTCAAGATAATTAGATCATTAGTCAGATCGGTCGCGTTGGCCGCCATCTTAATTCTCTATTCCACGTGACCCACAGAAATTCTGTTTACTATGACGTGACCTCTTGTTTACATACATGACGTCACAGTCTACCGAGAATAAATTTGAATAATACATGTAACTGGGGTACTATACTATGTACTGTGGTGCACTGCTATCACTTCTCTAACTCTATAATCTTTTTTCAAGAGAAGATATCGCTATCGCTCATTTGCAAGAACAACGACATAAAGACAAAAATGTATTTTTGATTTATCCATATAGACAAATATATCTTAAGATATTGATTTATTAAGTAAAAGTTTCATAGTTGTAGCTCAAAAATTGACCGCTATAGAGACTAAATGTCCTAACGATATAACAACTAAATTGCCTCTCCGGAATTTTTTTTATTTTATATAGTTATGACAGTGTTGTAGCAAATGAGCGAAACACCTCCTGTTCAATCTTTCCTATCCATTTACTAACCCCTTGTCCCCCCAGACACAAGTCTTTGGATCGTTTGGATGGAGAGAGGACTCTCCTTCTGCTACAACACCTGGGGTTCGTGCACTGCCCCAAACCTGAGCACTGCCCTGCCTACCCTAACTGTGCAGACACTATGGTGAACAAGATCCTCAGCAGCAGACACTCGGGGCGCCCTGGCTCCTGGAGTGGGCGCAGTGTTGGGTCGGGTTGCTCCCCAACTGACACCAACGTGAATCTGGTGCTACTTGGCAGTGAGGGACTGGGACAGACACTTAGCACCATCATCAGGGTGAGGGACAAAATTATTTATTTTTTATTCAGGGTGAGCACCATACTTATTTATTTTATTCAGGGTGAGGACCATACTCAGTACCTAGTTATGTCATAAAACTAGTGTACAAGTGTAAAAATATAATGGGTCTTCAATAGTTATTTATTACTTGTTTTTAGGTTAGCTACTTTCACTGAATTCATTAAATTTATTTTTCAACAAAAGCTGACACTATATTTTATAAATAAAATTCATATATCAGTATATTCCTGTGCTTATCATGCTTACAACTCATGCTTAATACCCGACCAAGCAGACAGCAAATAAATAAACACACGGCGGGTATTATTAGGATAGATGTATGTATCATTGTCTTAAGATGAAGTTCACATTTTATAATCTTTTATTATGATCTCGCTTTTGAACTGCTGTGGTGCTAAAATGATTTATTAATATATAGCTAATCATGATATCCCCCCCCCCCCCCTAGGATCAGTTTCCAGGTGACGAGGTGGAAGTGGAGGGGGAGATCTACTCTCTGGACTACCGTGTGATAGATGGCGATGTTTCTCAGCCTCAGTTTGCATTTAAAACTCCTGACTTCACACCTCATGGTGAGAAAATTGTTAAAATAACATTTGTATATTTTGTGAATATTAATTTCATTTATTTTGTGTAAAGTGGATATGATAGTTCGTGATATTTAATGTCTCACTGCTTCATTCATCATATTAATCTAGCTAATTAAATGATTTCTCATTGTTCTTCCTGTTGATTACAATTAAAGATTAAAAATTGGTACCTAGGTTAGTCGTAGCATCATTAGAAAAATTCATAATTTATCCGACAGTAGATATTCTGTCAGTTGGTAATTAGTTCGATAATCTAAAATAATTTCTTTTAAAACAAAGTCTCACGATTTTCTAATGTTGGAGATCAGTGGAACATGTTACGAACTAAATAAAATGAAGGTTTTAAAAACAATATAAAAAATCGTAATAATTAGCTATCTACTACTGAAATAGGAAATGAACTATTTTGGAGGTTTAGTGAAGGCTTGGTTTTAAAAAGTATAAAGGGATATTAAAGTTATTAAATCTGAACTATGTTTACTATATAGCTAAGTGACATTGACATGTTTTTCTGTTTGTGTAGGTGTGGTGTGTGCCTACAGCACTCTGTCAGGTCTAGAGTATCTCAGAGCTTCCCTAGAACACCAGCTGATGAACGAGCTGGCAGGGGGACAGGACGGAAGCGTCCCCCCCACGGTTATCCTCTTCAGTGCCGCCACATCTTTGGACCAGCAGGCTCGCCAGACTCTTCACCAAGAGGGCACAAGTCTCGCTCAGAGTCTCCAGTGCAGTTTTGTAGACGTGAGAGGGTGCAGTGAATCCCCAGCAGGAGATGAGAACACCGAGGCTGAGGAGGAGGGTGAGAAGGGCGGGGGAGATGATGACCTGGACGTGGGTCTGGTCAAGAGAACCATCCGCAAACTGGTGACCAGCATTCACCACCGCACCACATCCCTCTCTCTCTTCCAATCCGCTAACATCCAGCCCCCCGCCTGTCCTGATATTAGAATAGTGATGTGTGTCCTATGTGGGGACCCTTACTCCTTAGAGGCAATCCTCAGCCCCCTCCTATCCAGCCCATGGTGCTCCCCAGTGGGGGACAGGACCATTCAGTTGCACACTTTCCTTGACGAGAGCAAGAGGGTGGTAGAGGTATCAGTTTCATCTTACCATGGCGCTAACTCTTTCAGGGAGGACCTGGTGCATGGCTTCATCTTGGTGTACTCCTCCAAGAGGAGAGCCTCCCTCAGTGCCCTCAAAGCCTTCTCCTCCAACATACCAAATCTACCTATACAGGTACCTAGTCACCTTAGACTATTATATTCACCTAGAGACTATTCTATTTAACTTTTGTTGTTTTGACTCTTCTACACCATTAACCCTTAAAATACTGACTGAGGAGTTTAAGCTCCACAAACCCAATTCATTCAATATAATAACACAATTCATTTCAATCTTGGGTAAATAAAATTTTGCCCAGTACATTTATATGATAAAATCTATTAACTGACAAAAAATCATATAATTCGAGCTGCTAGTTTCAAAAAATATCATTGTGTAAAGAATCCTCTCAAATTATGTCAGTCCAATTAGGGTTAACGTTTTAGTAACTATGAAATCCAACAGTGATTATTATGTTAACTCTCCTTTTTGACTGATATGCTACCCGACAGTATTATGCTTTTAGATTCAAGTTTTCTATGCCTCTACGGTGTTATTGATTGGCTTCTTGAATTTTTTCTAGTAGCAGCTCTTCTTTCTAACAATTTCCTTTTTGTCTTTTATATAATTAAATTGTGTAAAGTTTATTTCCTCCAATTGTACGCAAATTGTGTTCATTAACAATCTTCAGATTATAGCTATACCTGTCTCATCTAATTAACCCATCTTATTCTGTTGTTCAGTTTCCATTACTTCTCCATTTTGACATGCTTGTCCTCTCTAGGTTCTGGCTGTGACGGAATCTAGCTCAGCCTCCGCATTCTTTGGCAGCGAGCTGACGCAGCAGCTGATAACAGAGGGCAATGCAGTTGCTGACAGACTGCAGGCGCACTACACCACCACAAATGCAGCCCCCCATCAGAAGAGCACCACCTTCACGCCCTTCTTCAAAGAGGTCTGGGAGAAGAAACCCGAGATAGAACAGGCATTCCAAATGGAGGACCCGTCAGGTTTGTGTTGATTTTATATAATTTAATTCATCCCGAATTATCGGTCAGTTCCACATCTTTGGTCATATAAGAAAAAGTGATATAAATAATTTTTTATTGGTATCCATGATACCTGCAGATATCATAAAATGATTTGTATTTTATTTCTATTATCTAGCTATTCATATCGTTTTTTCTTATATGACTGAAGATGTGGAACTGACCGATAATTCATATCTTACCGTAAATGCTGTGTGGATTTTTAAAATTTATTATCTATATGTCCACCATCTCTCTCAGGGTTGGATGACTCAGGAGAAGGGACTCTAGAGCGTCCTTTCAGACAAGGGGGTAGGGTTGGGTCTGCCTTCACCCCAGTACACAGAGGGCGGGGTATTCTACCACCCAGATCTCACTCCGCTGAAGGGTAAGTCTTATATTGTGATGTTATGAAATATAATCACAGAACATAGTTTGCTTAGGCTCCCCCCACACGAGCGTCCTTGGAGCTAACTGTATAATACTTGTGTCCAGAATTGTCCGTATTTTTAATTCTTTTAACATGTGTCCAAAAGATGCATGTGTGTCCACATACCATAGAATAAATGATATTTTAGTCATCGTAGGGTATTTCAGGTCCCTACGTGTGTAAAGCCCCTTAAATGTGGTGCCTTAGTTATTTTTTTATTTAAAAAAACATCAAATTCAGTTACTGCTTCACAGATCAGTTGTCCTTCATTCCATCAAAACTCTAATTTCATAACTTTTTCTTTGTTGTGCTGTTCTAGAATGTTTAGAAAATAGCTCAGGAAACAGTATTTTGGCTAATTTTCTACTCTCATTTTTCAAAAATACTCATCACTCGAGATTATATATATATACATAATTATCATCACATAGCTATTTGCACTGGGTAATTTTATTTACGAATAATGAATGATAAATGTTTAAGCTGTTGTAATTAAGTTTGATGTTAATGATTAATCTGCCTGTTAATAATATTTCTTCATTTGCAGATCTGAAATCTATGAACCAATCCCCCCTGGATGTGATGCCTTTGGGGGCTCCTTGGGTGATGATTTGGATGAACCCCTGTCCCCTTCCATAGGCAGTGGAGTTTACGGTAATGAGGACATTTACCGGGACAGCAGACGTGGACACTATGGACATGGCGGACACTACGGCCAGTATGGATCCAGAACGTCAGTAGATTTAACATTGAACTTTCTATTAATTTTCTTTCATAATATATCACATGAAATTGCAAGATCTCTCCAAACTGTTCTTTTATTATTAAATTAGATAGATATTTCATTCTATATTATTTACTATTGATTTAACGTTTTTTGTGAAGTGGTGTTTACGTTTTTCTTTCAGTGGGCCCATGCCCCCATCAGGAGTGGGAGGCAGTGTGGGGAGTAACAGCACCCAGCAACTCACACCCTCAGATGACTCTGACATCTACTCTCACATTGACAATGATGATGAGGAGCAACAGCTCGTGAAGCCGTCACAGCTGAAGAAGCAGAGGCGCTTCCAGCAAGGTAACTTGCAAGATGTTATATACTAAGTAGTGTAACTAGCACATTCTGTGACGGACGAACGCGCTCACTCAGTGACGGACGAACACAGTCGCTCTGTGATGGACAAACACACTCACTCAGTGATGGACAAACACACTCACTCAGTGATGGACAAACACACTCACTCAGTGATGGACAAACACACTCACTCAGTGATGGACAAACACACTCACTCAGTGATGGACAAACACACTCACTCAGCGATGGACAAACACACTCACTCAGTGATGGACGCACACACTCACTCTGTGACGGACAAACACACTCACTCTGTGACGGACGAACACGCTCACTCTGTGACGGACGAACACACTCGCTCTGTGACGGACGAACACACTCGCTCTGTGACGGACGAACACACTCACTCTGTGACGGACGAACGCACTCACTCTGTGACGGACAAACACAGTCACTCTGTGACGGACAAACACACTCACTCTGTGACGGACAAACACACTCACTCAGTGATGGACGAACACGCTCACTCTGTGACGGACGAACACGCTCACTCTGTGACGGACGAACACGCTCACTCTGTGACGGACGAACACACTCACTCTGTGACGGACGAACACACTCACTCTGTGACGGACGAACACACTCACTCTGTGACGGACGAACACACTCACTCTGTGACGGACGAACACACTCACTCTGTGACGGACGAACACACTCACTCTGTGACGGACGAACACACTCACTCTGTGACGGACGAACACACTCACTCAGTGATGGACGAACACACTCACTCAGTGATGGACGAACACACTCACTCAGTGACGGACGAATACACTCACTCAGGGATGGACAAACACACTCACTCTGTCACGGACAAACATACTCACTCAATGACGGACAAACATACTCACTCAATGACGGACGAGCACACTCACTCTGTGACGGACGAACACACTCACTCTGTGACGGACGAACACACTCACTCTGTGACGGACGAACACACTCACTCTGTGATGGACGAACACACTCACTCTGTGATGGACGAACACACTCACTCAGTGATGGACGAACACACTCACTCAGTGATGGACGAACACACTCACTCAGTGATGGACGAACACACTCACTCAGTGATGGACGAACACACTCACTCAGTGATGGACGAATACAAGCACTCAGGGATGGACAAACACACTCACTCTGTGACGGACAAACATACTCACTCTGTGACGGACAAACATACTCACTCAGTGATGGACGAGCACACTCACTCAGTGACGGACGAACACACTCACTCAGTGACGGATGAACACACTCACTCAGTGACGGACACTCACTCACCCACTCTGTAACGGACTAATGCACTCACTCACTCAACGAATTTTCTCTCATTTTTCATCTAACAAAGCGATTATTACAAGAAAAAGCTAACTGAACAGTTAACATTTTGTATTTGAATATTATTACTAACTAATTTTTGTACGCTTTATATTCTTTGACATAGTTAACAATTTGTCAAACTGTTTAATTATTCTCTTGGCAATTTGTTTCTGAAAGATAATATTGCTTCCATATGGATATTGCTAATCTATTTGATAGTGTTTTCTCAACAGCTTGTTTGTTATATGCATGCCCGTCAGTCTTTTCTCTCGATTTTGCGTGTTTTTCTCTCAATTTTCACTTTTTGCAATAAGTGCGTCATGTCTAGAAGCTTCACACGAAATCGCAAACGTTTTATTTTGTGTTTCGGCTTCATTGGCAGTATTAAAGTTTATGATGTTCGTTATGGTGATAATATGGTAACTTTTTCTCTTGTGTTTTCCATTCATGATAGCCTTAGTTGTTACCAAGTGTTAAGCTTTGAAATGCTGCTCATTTTATAGAGAATGGAATAGCTAGATTTTTATAAGATTGTTCACATTTTGAGTGTTTTTTTTGTTTAGACTATCCGTTATGGTGCTAGTTATTTTTTCAGGTAGCCATCAACTTTTTATAATGTTATTTTCTACATAGGATATCTATACTGCACTTAATCTGTTAGTGTTTTTCATGGTATATTATTTCACTCACTCCTCACAGTCACTCATCCATCCTCATGTGGCCCAACTCATGAATCTCTTACAGACAAAGACAGGAAGTCTTATCCCAGCACCGAGTCTCTCCCTAACTCCATCCTAACACGTCCCCCCAAGCAGTCCATAGACTCCACCCAGCAAAACAGTGCCCAGCAATCACCTCGTCCAACTAAAGCAAGCCGGTCTAATTCTAGCGGCTTGTCCCCCAAGAATAGTGGAGGTGTGACTCAGTCTCCCCCCATACAGAAGGCCTCCTCTCAGCAGATATCCAGAGAACACTCTTTCGACAGTAACCTCTACGGGCGACATGGGGCCAGTTTCAGAAGAAGGGGCAGTACTGGCATCAACGGGGGATCCGCAACTACCGGTATTAAGGGAACGCGGGCTGGTGCTGGGTCCATGTCTGGACTCCTGATGGGGGGAATTGATCTGATTCCCTCTGACAATCCACCTCCCATTCCTCCTCCACTAGTGAATCCCCTCTTGCCTAAAGCTAGCCCACCCATGCCCTTCACCGAGAATAAACCTCAACCAGCACCGCGGAAGCAGTTCCTGAAGTCTGAGAGTGTGGAGACAGGCATTGGCTCTTCAGGCGGCAGCAGCAACAATAGCAGCCTGAATCACACTTCTAAGGACGAGACTAAGAACGGAACCCTTGGCAGCACCAAGAGCTGCAACGATAGCATTGAGGACTCCAATGAAGGGGGTGAGAGACCTTAGCTACCTCATTCGCCTCATCTTCATTATTCTGTCATCCTCATCTCCCTCCATTCTCTCTTTCTTTTCATTAGTAGGTTGCATGCGTAGTGTTAGTGTAAGGTAGACCCTGTGTGCATGCTATGTAGTGTTGGAGACCTGAGAGCTTAGTGGACTCTCCTCATCCCTCCTCCGTAGGTGGTGGAAGTGGCCTGCAAGTCTATCCTCCACCCACTACACCTCCTGAACCAGCTCCACCTGATCACAGAGATGGGGTGGACATGAGGGGTAGCCAGGGAGCGCGCCGCTTGGTCAAAGCCACTACTCTGCCGGCCCCGTCATTTCATTGCACCGCGTCGCGGACTTCACTCGAAGACATGACATGTAAATATCAGTGTATTCCGCTACTTACGTTGCCTCTCGTTGTTGTACCGTGCCACTGTTTTGTTCTTATCTACAATTAATAGCGTCCAATGCTATTGCTATAAACTGTAAATATTTAAAAAACTTTTAAAATTCATTAATAGATAGAGTGGAAGATTTGGTATTTGAAATCACCCAGGGGCTCTATCCTGAAGCTGTCTGTGGTGAATGGAAGAGAAGGGTTTTTGGATTTCGTAGGCACTGAACTGTTGTTATTTGGATTTTGAATATTTTTTGTTTTGTTATTATTTTTTAATGATATTTCACTATCACCTCTTCATATTCTTCTTGCCATCTGTGAGTGCAGTCACCGGTTTTTGTGTCCCTTTTCGTCACATTCCTTGGTAAGTGACTGCATTCATGGAGTAGCTGTTCTGCATCCATGAGCATTGTCACTGACTTGTGGTAGGTGACTTTGTTCACGGAGCCACTTTCCTTTTTTACTAGCTACTCCTTCAAGTCCCTTGTATTTAATTTCCTTTTGATTTCGGCGATATGACCTTTGGTTATGAACTCACCTAGACGTCCCAATAATTAAATAACCGCTCTAAATTTTCGTACTGCACCTTCATCAACATCTATCACTCTGGTCTCAAATGAATGATTTAAATAGTTATTATCTTATAGTGCAATAAATACGTATATATCAATTATTATTTAAATAAAATAAAGTTCTGTTTTGTATGGTTTGATTATACAAGACTTACTATGAGGAAATCAATAAACTAAATTTGTCATTAAAATGCCCTATAACTAATATATAACGTTACTGTTAAAATAATGTATATAAATCAATACTCGTATATTCATTCCCCTCTTAAAGTTATTTCATGCTTATGTAATATGATATTAAATATTCACTATAGTTTCCTACATCTTTATTGCACCAATATTGTGTTGCTTTTCAACTAAACAAATCCTACTTTCAATTCATACAATTTTATTAATCATTTTCCTTACCTATTTTCAAATACTGAATTATTTTGTATCACAAATGAATTATAAGTATTCATTGTTCTAGTTTTTCAGTATTTAGTATAATTTTATATATCTAAACTAAATACTCTCTTCAATACCTACCTCTATATATTCGTAAACGAAACATTCGCCGCTGGAAAATTTGTTGCATGATTTATGTGTAAATGGCCGTACACACGTAGGGTTTTTTAAGACTTTCCACCAGACTTTTTGCTAAGCTCCTCCTACTTTTCCACGAGAATATAAGAAAATACGAAATAATTATTATTTATTTCAGTTGGTATCTATGATACCTGCAGGTATCATGGATACCAACTAAAATAAATATAAATAAAATGCAATTTTTACTAGCTATCTTAATTGTGTCAAATTTAAATATATAAGGATAGGTTAGCTGTCCGGTTGAGGTTCAATGGTGGAAACAAATGTACATCCTAAGATACTTTATATGTAAATGATGTAGCCATTAGCCGGTAAAACATAAATCATGCGGTGAATTACCCGGCAGAAAGTTGTTCTACAACTATCTTTACTAACTAGAGCTTTCTTTACTAACTCTCACACCTCTTTACTAACTCTCACATCTCTCTTTACTAACTCTCACACCTCTCTTTACTAACTCTCACACCTCTCTTTACTAACTCTCACACCTCTCTTTACTAACTCTCACACCTCTCTTTACTAACTCTCACACCTCTCTTTACTAACTCTCACACCTCTCTTTACTAACTCTCACACCTCTCTTTACTAACTCTCACACCTCTCTTTACTAACTCTCACACCTCTCTTTACTAACTCTCACACCTCTCTTTACTAACTCTCACACCTCTCTTTACTAACTCTCACACCTCTCTTTACTAACTCTCACACCTCTCTTTACTAACTCTCACACCTCTCTTTACTAACTCTCACACCTCTCTTTACTAACTCTCACACCTCTCTTTACTAACTCTCACACCTCTCTTTACTAACTCTCACACCTCTCTTTACTAACTCTCACACCTCTCTTTACTAACTCTCACACCTCTCTTTACTAACTCTCACACCTCTCTTTACTGACTCTCACACCTCTCTTTACTGACTCTCACACCTCTCTTTACTGACTCTCACACCTCTCTTTACTAACTCTCACACCTCTCTTTACTAACTCTCACACCTCTCTTTACTAACTCTCACACCTCTCTTTACTAACTCTCACACCTCTCTTTACTAACTCTCACACCTCTCTTTACTAACTCTCACACCTCTCTTTACTAACTCTCACACCTCTCTTCACTGACTCTCACACCTCTCTTTACTCACTCTCACACCTCTCTTTACTAACTCTCACACCTCTCTTTACTAACTCTCACACCTCTCTTTACTAACTCTCACACCTCTTTACTAACTCTTTACAGCTGATCTGTCTGGTTCACGAGATTCTCTCAATAACAGAGACTCAGGTACAATCCACGACAATATGCCTCGTACGTACTATCACCTACTAAATAACCTGTGCTTGCTGCTGAATTAGCTTGGTATTGCTGGTAGCTTAGCGTTGCAGATAGCTTAGATAGCTTGGTGTCGCTGATAGCTTAGCTTGCTTTTGCTGATAGCTTGGTGTCGCTGATAGCTTAGCTTGGTTTTGCTGATAGCTTAGCTTGCTTTTATTGATAGCTTGGTGTTGCTGATAGCTTAGTTTGGTGTTGCAGTTAGCTTTTTGTTGCTGATAGCTTGGTGTTGCCAATATCTTGGTGATGCTGATAGTTTGGTGTTGCAGTTATTTTGGTGTTGTTTATAGCTTGGTGATGCTGATAGCTTGGTGATGCTGATAGCTTGGTGATGCTGATGCTTGGTGATGCTGATAGCTTGGTGTTGCCGATAGCTTGGTGTTGCCGATAGCTTGGTGATGCTGATGCTTGGTGTTGCCGATAGCTTGGTGTTGCCGATAGCTTGGTGTTGCCGTTAACTTGGTGTTGCCGTTAACTTGGTGTTGCCGTTAGCTTGGTGTTGCTGATAGCTTGGTGTTGCTGATAGCTTGGTGTTGCCGATAGCTTGGTGCTCCAGATTGCTTGTTGTTGCTGATTGCTTGGTGTTGCTGATTGCTTGGTGTTGCCGATAGCTTGGTGTTGCCGATAGCTTGGTGTTGCCGATAGCTTGGTGTTGCCGATAGTTTGGTGTTGCCGATAGTTTGGTGTTGCCGATAGCTTGGTGTTACCGATAGCTTGGTGTTACCGATAGCTTGGTGTTACCGATAGCTTGGTGTTGCCGATAGCTTGGTGTTGCCGATAGCTTGGTGTTGTCGATAGCTTTGTGTTGCAGATAGCTTGGTGTTGCCAATAGCTTGGTGTTGCCTATATTATAGGGTTTCCTTACAGAATATTGTATTGTCTAAAGGTTTCTTTATATGATCAAAAATGTGAAACCGTCTTTTAACTCGGAACTTACTCCGTGTAAATGATAATTTTTCGGTCCTACATTTTGAACCGCAAAATTGTTCATGTTATACTACACTGTTGCAGTCTTTTAGGTGCGATGAGTAAGATGAAACTAACTTAGAATCCATTTGACCGTTACTGATGCTTTCACAGCTATCGTAGTTTTTATTATAATAATATTATTGATTTGCGCAAAGTTTTCTCTTTAATTGTGGCTAATAAATGTAGCTATTAATAAACCTCAGTTGAGCTATGTTCTCTTTGCATGTAATGCATCTTAAATTAGATATAGGCTAAAATCTCAATTATCGGATGTGAATTAAACTCCAGATGAAAATTGCAATAGGTTGTAAAAAAGCATATTAAAATATATTAATTGTAGAGAGAAAACTGTTCCACAAATAGTATATTTTGATACTTTGTTTTTTTAATAATAACCTTTTGAAATTTTCATTCAGTATTAAATTCACATTTAGTGAAGGATACCCTACTCTAGTGTGCATCTGCTACTAAAGGGCCGTGCACACGTAGGGTTTTTAAGTTTTTCCACCAGACTTTTTGCTAAGCTCCTCCTACTTCTTTAAAATAATAATTATATCGTTTTTCTTATATTTTCGTGGAAAAGTAGGGGGAGCTTGGCAAAAAGTATGGTGGAAAGACTTAAAAACCCTACGTGTGTACGGCTTTTAATGTTTAGAAATAAATAATGTAGTACTCGGACACTCACAGTTCTCGGAAAGTGGGTGTTAACATACGTCATGACCCAGTTTGACCTTAGAAATTTCTCATTGACCTTTGGTGACCTGTGTTAACACCCACTTCCTGAGTACGGTGACTGTTTGAATACTTCTACGTTCCCATAGATTAGAAATTTTAGAATTGTACGCCGTTATTTTGTTTTAAATTTTTTGTTACTTCTGGTAAGTTCCGAATTAATCGGAACTTCGGTCATAAAAGAAAAAAACGATATAAAAATAACTTATTTTTAATATTATATTGTTTTTTCTTATTTGACCAAAGATGCGAAACTGACTGATAGTTTTGGAACCTACTATAAGTGCATGTAATATATTAATATATAATAAACGTGTTTTGTAGATGCTTTTTATTTGTATTATTTGTCGAGTACAATTTTGTTATCATTATTTTTTTTTCACATTTTTCTCATCCTGTGTGTGTGTTAATATTTATTTCCTATCACCTTTCATATTATTAATTACCTTAATTTACCTGATAGTCACAGGTGATAAATAAAATGCTTGTGATGTGTCTATCAACATCTCAATATTATATTTTAATATTTTAAATATTAAAATGTGTGTGATTTCAATTAATTATTAGTGATGAGTTCAATTTTGAATACTTTTTCCTACATTTTGTATAATTTGACCCAAATTAGTTTAAATTAGTTTAAATCGACTCAAATTACCTTAATTTGATACAAATTAGCTTAAATTGACTCAAATTAGCTTAGATTGACCCAAATTAGCTTAAATTGACTCATATTAGCCTAATTTGACACAAATTGGCTTAATTTGACCAAAATTAGCTGAAACTGACCCAAATTAGCTTAAGTTGACCTAAATTATTTTCAATGACTCAAATTAGTCTCAGTTGACATAAATCGGTTCAAATTAACCTAAATAGGTTAAACTGACCCAATTAACTCCTATTGATTCAAATAGGTTAGGTTGACCCAAGTAAATACCTATTTACCCAATTGTTCCAAATCAGCTCCCATTGACCCATTTCTCCCCCTAGGCTGGGCCGATGACTCTGGTCTGAATGTTGGTCCTCGCAGGAACACAACCGATGACTACTGGGTTGGATCTAACCCCACTGGGGGGGCTGTGGGGGGAGGTGTGTACCCCCCACAACACTCCACCACCGGAAGGCGTGGGAGGTTGCCTCCACCCCCCACACGGGCCAAACCAAAGTCCTCTCACTCACTTAAGGTAAGCAGATTTTAAAGTGAAAGCTAGTATACAGGGTAAAGTTACATTTATCAGATTCGAACTGATGAAATAACTGATGAAAATTTCAATAGGTTATTTTTATAAAGCGCGTCCAAATATTCATTTTGGAGAAAACACTAAAAAATTATATAATTTAACTCTAATGTTATTAATTGGTATCCAAGATACCTGAAGGTATCATAGATACCAATTTGAATAACGAGTTAAAATGCTCAATCATATAATTTTACTGTTCTCTCTACAATCAGCTATATAATAAATTTTGATGCTTTTTTTATAATAATGACTTATTGAAATTTTGATCAGTGATTTAATTCGAATCTGATCAATGTAACTTTACTCTACATGAGAATAGAATCAATTTGTCATGCATCTATTATGTTATTCGAAGTCATTTTGAATTTGAATAAAAATTACAATAAATACTTTTTGTAGCTAATTTAGCTAGCTACTTCAAATGACTAAATTGAATATTACTTAAATATCTTATTTGTAATTAAAACTCACTGAATAATAGTCAATAATTATAAACTTCAATTTTTTTAAATCTTAGCGAGTGTTTAAAATGAATGCCTGTTTTTTTTTAATTATTCCTTGCCTGTACCTTAGCTATCACGTTAATATTACAATTCAATGTTGTTATGCTAACTATGTGCTTTGTGATGATGCCATAATCTAATACAGTAGAACTCCTCTATAGTGAAATCCTGTATAGTCAAAATAGAGTCCTGAGTAAGGAAGTAGCCTCTATAGTGAACAAAATTTCTTTTTTAGTCTGCCATGAATGGCCAGAGCCCAGATTTGTCAAGCTAAAGAAAATTTGTTCACTATACAGACTATTTCTTTAATTAAGACTGTACATTCACTATACAGGACTTCACTATAGAGGAGTTCTACTGTAGCTATAAGCCACAAGGTAACGAATTAATTAATTATCCATCTTATTTCTCTTTACTAATTACCTAATGAGTATTATGAAAACAAATTATTTATTTTTATTAAGTCATGATAAAACATAGTTTATAATAAAACTAGGTGGAAATTTTCCACTTGGTAATTAGTAAAGAAGAATAATCATCCGATACATAATTGTTTTTTACCTTCAAAGGTTCATATGTTTAATAACTGTCCTCAAAAGCACACAGTTGCATTGTTCTATTTATCCATGCATTAATATATAAATACCTTTGCTTAAAACCTTATAGATTAATAGGAGAAAATTAAAATCCTGAAAGTAGTTTGCATCCCTTTTATTTTATATGGCAGTTTATTCCATCAACTTATTTTAATAGAACACTTTACACATTAACTAATAATTTAATGATTGAGGTAGAGAATTATCAGAAGCAGCCTGTATAGTGAACAAATTTTCTTTAGTCTGCCAGTAAATGACCATTAGTTTTAGAAAATCAATGGCCATTGGATGGCAGACTAAAGAAAATTTGTTTGTTATTTAGGGTAGTTCTTTACTCAGGACTCTAGATTCATTATAGAGGTGTTCCATTGTACCACGACACAGCGGATATAGTCGTCACTCTTATAGTTGTATAGCTCTAGAAAAGCCTCTGTGTCTTTTTAGTTAGTAATCATTTGCCCCGTGCTTACATCCCTTTGCAGACGTTCCAATCCCTCAGTGAAGCAGTTTTCCAAGTCACTAATAAGGTACCTATTTCCCTTCTATTTCTGTCAGTACTAACACTAGGGGTCTCAGAGAAATATCTATAGCTACACCTAAACATCTTATTGCCATTGTTCTATCCTTTCACTGCATGGTTTATTGTTTTTGTTATTTTGCTAACCTCTTGCATGGCTCTAGTTGTAAAAAACATGTTCTGACACGTTTGGACATGTATAGACATGTTCTGATACGTTCAAACACGTTTAGACATGTTTTGATGTGTTAAAACATGCTCAGACACGTCTAGACATGTTCAGATACGTTAAAGCATGTTCAGACACATCTAAACATGTTCAGATACGTTAAAACACAATCAGACATGTTCAGACACGTCAAGACATGTTCAAACACGTCTAGACATGTTCAGACATGTGTAACCCCCTAGTCAGACAGTGGAGAGTGGTATCATCTGTAACTAGGTAAGAGAAATAGCTACGAGGGCTCTTGCTGCATTTTGGTTGTTTGCGGTGCTATTTCAATGCATTTTCAGTGCACTTTGGTTCATAGGGTGAGTTCTAAATTATCGAACTGTTTCAGCTATTCGATCAAATAAGAATAAAATATATAATAATTAAAATAATAATTATATGTTTTTTCTTATATGACCGAAAATGTGG
Source organism: Caprella mutica (assembly GCA_947561585.1). Classification (NCBI taxonomy): domain Eukaryota; kingdom Metazoa; phylum Arthropoda; class Malacostraca; order Amphipoda; family Caprellidae; genus Caprella; species Caprella mutica. The sequence continues at coordinate 284,631 of CANNZV010000523.1, forward strand.
AACCGTTCAGTAATTCAGATCTTGCTCTAAATAACAACGTTTTGAATGGTCTTAGATTTTTGGCTCTAATTGGTATAGATGCTTCATCTTTTTGTGAACTCTTCACATTCGTAAAATATCTTAAATCCTAACTGCTAATATTCTCGAAAGGAATGTGATTTTATACATTCGAATTTTGTGGGGTCAGTAGAATTCTTACATAAGAATAAAATATTAGACACTGAACTAGCTATGTTAGTGAGTCATTATTTCGTTGATAAGAAAAGCTAATACATTTCTCATTAATAATTCTGAAGATTTAATGAAGGGGTGTCTCTAATTTCTGTAGGTAAAATGTACCTACTTTCTTCCCTCATCCTCTTATTTTACAGTAAAATCCTTTTTTCCCTTTTGGTGTCTGAGTTGATGTACTATCGGTAGTGAAAGTCCTGTATTTAGATTCCTTACCCTCTTTGTAGCCAAATATCACCTCTGAATGTTCGATATATTGTAGGGTAATTTGTGAATTATCGGTCGGTTTTACATTTTCGGTCATACAAGAAAAACCGATATTATCATCAGATTTTTATTGGTATCAATGATACCTTCAGCTACCATGGATACCAATCCAGATATCTGTGATACCAACTGGTATCATAAATACCAAAAAAAAATGATTATATCGTTTTATCATATATGACCGAAGATGTGTAACGGACTGATAATTCGTAACTTGCCCTAGTTGTGAGAGGAGTGTAACGGAGGGATCTGATTCATTTGCAGCAGCCGGGCAAACTAAACCTTAAAGCTTATAGCAACGTTACTGACGCCCTAACTAAACTGGCTGTGGGGGCAGAACCCCCCCACATCCTCACTAAAAGCCCCCCGGCAGCCGGGGACAACGATGAGGCTCCTCTCGGCACCCCCGAAGGAGGCAAGGAGGGGAGTGTCTTTGCGATGGTGAGTCAGGAGGAGAATACCATTTAGAAGAGGTAGGTCTTTAACAAAGTACACTAACTACATTTCTGGGTAAATATTCCACTCATTTCTTCATCTGAAGGGGTAACGATGTTCATGGAGCCACTTTCCTTCCTGACTGCTTCTCTCAGTCTCTTGTACTTAATTTTCATTTTATGTTAGCGATTTCGCCTTTGGTTCCGAAACAGAGGTTGAACGGCCTAATAATTATTGTGTCGCTATTCCATTGCAATATGCTTCTAGACATTCACTAGGAAATTAGTTTGCTAAAGTGTAGTTAGTCTTAAGTCTAGTCTGTGCTTGACTAAAGTCTAGTCTGTGCTTGACTAAAGTCTAGTCTGTGCTTGACTAAAGTCTAGTCTGTGCTTGACTAAAGTCTAGTCTGTGCTTGACTAAAGTCTAGTCTGTGCTTGACTAAAGTCTAGTCTGTGCTTGACTAAAGTCTAGTCTGTGCTTGACTAAAGTCTAGTCTGTGCTTGACTAAAGTCTAGTCTGTGCTTGACTAAAGTCTAGTCTGTGCTTGACTAAAGTCTAGTCTGTGCTTGACTAAAGTCTAGCCTGTGCTTGACTAAAGTCTAGTCTGTGCTTGACTAAAGTCTAGTCTGTGCTTGACTAAAGTCTAGTCTGTACTTGACTAAAGTCTAGTCTGTGCTTGACTAAAGTCTAGTCTGTGCTTGACTAAAGTCTAGTCTGTACTTGACTAAAGTCTAGTCTGTGCTTGACTAAAGTATAGTCTGTGCTTGACTAAAGTCTAGTCTGTACTTGACTAAAGTCTAGTCTGTACTTGACTAAAGTCTAGCCTGTGCTTGACTAAAGTCTAGCCTGTGCTTGACTAAAGTCTAGTCTGTGCTTGACTAAAGTCTAGTCTGTGCTTGACTAAAGTCTAGTCTGTGCTTGACTAAAGTCTAGTCTGTGCTTGACTAAAGTATAGTCTGTGCTTGACTAAAGTCTAGTCTGTACTTGACTAAAGTCTAGTCTGTACTTGACTAAAGTCTAGTCTGTACTTGACTAAAGTCTAGCCTGTGCTTGACTAAAGTCTAGCCTGTGCTTGACTAAAGTCTAGTCTGTGCTTGACTAAAGTCTAGTCTGTGCTTGACTAAAGTCTAGTCTGTGCTTGACTAAAGTATAGTCTGTGCTTGACTAAAGTATAGTCTGTGCTTGACTAAAGTCTAGTCTGTACTTGACTAAAGTCTAGTCTGTGCTTGACTAAAGTCTAGTCTGTGCTTGACTAAAGTCTAGTCTGTACTTGACTAAAGTCTAGTCTGTACTTGACTAAAGTCTAGCCTGTGCTTGACTAAAGTCTAGCCTGTGCTTGACTAAAGTCTAGTCTGTGCTTGACTAAAGTCTAGTCTGTGCTTGACTAAAGTCTAGTCTGTGCTTGACTAAAGTCTAGTCTGTGCTTGACTAAAGTATAGTCTGTGCTTGACTAAAGTCTAGTCTGTACTTGACTAAAGTCTAGTCTGTGCTTGACTAAAGTCTAGTCTGTGCTTGACTAAAGTCTAGTCTGTACTTGACTAAAGTCTAGTCTGTGCTTGACTAAAGTCTAGTCTGTACTTGACTAAAGTCTAGTCTAAATGTAAATAATGTCAATTATTATTTTTCAAACAATTACTTATGTCAATATTGCTGTTGTTGGTTTACAAAGAATTTAGTGTTTGTTTACAAAGCATTTAGTGTTGGTTTACAAAGCATTTAGTGTTGGTTTACAAAGCATTTAGTGTTGGTTTACAAAGCATTTAGTGTTGGTTTACAAAACATTTAGTGTTGGTGTACAAAGCATTTAGTGTTGGTTTACAAAGCATTTAGTGTTGGTTTACAAAGCATTTAGTGTTGGTTTACAAAACATTTAGTGTTGGTGTACAAAGCATTTAGTGTTGGTGTACAAAACATTTAGTGTTGGTGTACAAAGCATTTAGTGTTGGTTTACAAAGCATTTAGTGTTGGTTTACAAAGCATTTAGTGTTGGTTTACAAAACATTTAGTGTTGGTTTACAAAGCATTTAGTGTTGGTTTACAAAACATTTAGTGTTGGTTTACAAAACATTTAGTGTTGGTTTACAAAGAATTTAGTGTTGGTTTACAAAGAATTTAGTGTTGGTTTACAAAGAATTTAGTGTTGGTTTACAAAGAATTTAGTGTTGGTTTACAAAGCATTTAGTGTTGGTTTACAAAACATTTAGTGTTGGTTTACAAAGAATTTAGTGTTGGTTTACAAAGCATTTAGTGCTGGTTTACAAATGGTTCACTCTAGTGTTCACTGGAAGGTGAGTGCCGTAGCTTCATTTTTTAAAAATAAATCTTTAGTTGAAAAGTGCTACTGTCTCTTTTAAATTTTTAGAATAGCTTACTAGTGGGGTAAATTTTGAGTTATTGGACAGATCCCCATTTTCCAATGTGTCAGAAAAAATGCATAATTATTTTATTAAAATTTAAATAACTTAAATTTTAAATAATAATATCACAATACTTTTATATATGAATAAGATAGGGTAAAATGATAATTATCAGATGTCAATTATATAAAAGATGAAAATAGGTTATTATTGAAAAATAATGCTCATATTTTTTATGTGGTTTTATAATGATAATCTGTTGAATTTTCATTTGCTAATTGAAACTATAACCTCTTTTTTTTAAATGCACTAATGTTGCTTCTCTTTGAAAGTTGATATTGTTTGGCATTTTCTCTTTGGTTACAGTTTTGTAAATCTATCATTATTTGCTTTATTTTTTAGTTTAGTACAGCAATGTAGCTGTACCAAAGCCTAGTGAAAGGAGCGGTTTTTGCTGTTGCTTTTCTAAAGCGGTTTAACCACTGAGAAACCGTTTTTCAATGGAATTTCTCTCAAAAGTGGTTTCTTGTCGGCCAAATAACAATAATGCTCTTTTGACTGGGTCCTTACAGTCTAAATAATAAAAGTATCAAATGCACTTTTGAACTAGAAAATTGAAAATATAATATATAGCTAATTGTGTACAGTGTACAGTTTCACTATTTTCTTAGCTTGAATTATAATAAAGGTTGAATAATTTTTTTTTTTTTTTTGTAAATGTTTTGTAAATAGGGTAAGTTCTGAGTTATTGAACAGTTTCACATATTAAATTATATTCCAAAATCTAAATTATGTACATAATCTTATATGATCGAAAATGTGAAGCTGTTCAATAACTCAGAACATAACCTGGTATGTGTTTTTAACCATTTGCATTTGACGTTCTAAATAAACCAGATTTATACCTAGTTATTTTTTTCAATATTTCATCTGTGGGCCTTGTGACTATTTTTAAAAAGCCTCTAGTTTATTAGCAAATAAATTGCCAGCTCATTTATAGTATCCATCATAAATAAACACCCAAATTAAGTAGATGACCAACTCAGTGTTCTCACTGTTCTGACACTTACCGTACTAGGAACGTTGGCGTTAAGTTGAACTGAATACTGGCTCATGACGCCAATTTCCCGAGTACTGTAGGTGTCGAGAGAACTGCAATGTTCTCTAAAGCTAGTCATTTTTTATTAGTTTATTACTAGAGTTGTGACAATATGCTTTTAAAGTCATAGATCTTAAGAATATCACAGACGAAATGAAATGGTATCGAATACTATATACCGCTAGTGTAGAATACTATATACCGCTGGTGTTCAATTCTCTCCGTCTATAATACTTCCAGGATCTATGATTTTAAAAGCATATTGTCACAACCCGAGTTATTAAATAGCTAGCTACCCACTGTCTATCTAGCCTTAATTCTTTTTAGCTAATGTCACTTTCTTTTTTATCTATTTGTTGAAATGAAATTATACGATATTTACAGTGATGGTTTTTCTTCCCGTGATAGGTTAAGGATGCAGTACCTGGGCTGTATGCAGGAGGAGGTGCTGATGGTGCAGGTGACTTTGCTTACTCCCGAGTACCTGAGTTGTCACAGGCAGCCTGTGCCAAAGCGAGACAGAGGCAGAGACGAGAAAAGGGACAGTCAACCACCAGTGAGTACAGGGGGTGCTATAGAGTACAGAGGGGTGCTATAGAGTTCTTTTTTCTCCAGCTTTCCTCTGCTTCTTTATCCCTGTTTCTTTGTAAGTCTGAACAATCTCTAGCACATATTTTTTTAGTCTACCTATTTCGATCTTAAAAGTAGTCAATAGTTTTTAAAAGTGAATAATTAATGTTTCATTGGAAATATATCACCTTTAAAATTGTAAAAATAAACTAACAATGTCTGACTCCCTCATTTTGAATTTTCTTTAGCCTACCTGATCTTACAAAAAGTAAATAGTTTTAAAAGTAAATTACTAGCTAATGTTTTCAATGGAAAAAATATTGTTGAATGAAGATGATATGATTTTTGTTTTCTCTACAGCGTCTACGAGTGCGTACAGTGACTCTGACTCAGACCTCAGCTCACTAGAGCGCAGACGCAATGCTGACTCTTCCCGTAAAGGAGCCTCTAAGCGCACCAAGAAGAAGCGCATCCCCATTCCTGTGGCTACACCCAAGGTACCCATGACACCCAGGGTGCCGCCCCTGCCATCATCCTTCTACGTGTCTGAGCCTGGGGCACTGACTGGACCAGAGGACCATAAGGCCCTCCTCATGGACCATGCAGAGAAAGGTGAGGATTGTATTACAGTGTTTGCCATCGATGTTTTAATTACGTATTAAATACCTTATTTTTTTAATAGTATATCACGTAGGTATAATGAACTAGATTTCTTAATTTAGAATATTTTTTCAACTTGGGTTATGTTACAAATACCAGATTCGAAAATACCATTCAAAATATTTCAATAGATAAATATTAGAAAATCTCAATCAATATGAGCATAAAAAATTCAAATCATATTCCTTGTGTATAGAACTCTCCTCAATGAATATAATTTCATGTTTTTTTAAATACCCTTTTTGAAGTTTTCTTCATGTATTTGATATGCATCTGATAATTGATCCTTTACCTAAAACCTCCTTTTCGTCATTTATTTTCCTTTTTGGTCGTATTTTATCGCAGAAAAATTGGGTGAATGTGGGAAAGGTTTGTCTAGTTAGTACGCCAATATTATAGAGAAATTCTCTAATTTTGCATTTTTTCTGGGTGAAATATATTTAAATTTTGCAGGAATCTCACTATTGTTCGCACAGAAAGTGTTAAAAGTCTCCCATATTCTGCAGACTGGGCCATAAGCAATGGGTGTATACAGTATATGCATGAAACTATTGGCCAATTACGTTATCAATTGGATTTTTCATTTGAATTATCAAGAATAGCTAAATCTTTTCAAATTGGTCATTCATGTTTTTATTAATTCATCAGTATTGTAGAAATGTTTAATTCAATGTTTTTTACTTCTGGTATGTTTTCCTTGTGAAGTCCTGTGCTGAAGTCATTTTTATCCAATAACATCTCATTTGCTTGATTTACATTTAAATTCCGTCAAAGCATGTATTTCCCCATTTATCATAGTTTAAATTATTTATCATAATATCAGTTATCTAATATTCCATGCCTTACTTTTTAGACTATAATTATCTACTTGATTTTGTGAAGGTCCCGCTAACCACAGTATTAAATTTCCAACATGAACTTTTTTCCTATCATTTTTTGGTCTAATCATTTTATTGGTTTTAGTAATAATTGAAACAATCAAAATTAAAGACATTTTAACCTATCTTTCATCTCAAAAAAATTCAAATAGCTACCAACAAATATTTAATTTATTTTTGATCTCATCATTCATTTCACTATAAAGTTGATAGCTACCAAAGATAGCGCTAGAGTTGTTGGTAGTGCTTGATGTAGTCCACACCCTTCTGTGGGTGGTGGTAGGTCCTCTATCTAGTCAAGTCAATACCCCACACCACACCCTACTGGGGGTCCTAACTGTAGCCAATACCCCACACCACCCCCAGGACACGCTTCAGACCAATCTACTGACGGAGGTGACAGTGACCACCAAGCTGATGAGCCGCTGCTTCCTCCTCCAAACAAAGCAGCACTTCAAAAGAAAGGATTCCAGTTAAAGACGAAGGGGGTAGCTGTGCGCCCCCCAACTGTGCCATCCTTCCCTCCTTCATCCCAAAGCTCCCCCCTCACCCCCTCTTCTCTTAGCAGTCGGGGTGGGGGACGAGTTCCTTTCTCTCTGACTCCCGAGTCCGAAATATCCTCCTTGAGTAAGTTTCAGTGCCTAGTGTAGCTAGAGTGTGCTTAGTGTAGCTTTTATATGCCTATTCTAGACTAACTCACACCTAATAGTAGCAAGTATGTGCTGTAAATAGGCTCATTCACACCTAACACAGTAGCTAGTGTGTGCAGTAGATATTCTAGCTGCTACCTAACCGTCGATGTGCCCTAAAAGTTTATGATTCTTCCGTTTAGAATTTTAAAAATAGTAAAAACAACTTTTAAGGTTTTTGAGATACTGTCTCTACCACATGAGTTTATATCGATATACTGCTGCAAGAATAATGTTTTTAAGGTTAACTTTTTTTCTCTGATTGGTCGGTATAGAGGAGGAGCGACGGGGGGGGGTGGAGCACTAAAACGTCAGTGCTCCGCCCCCTGTTGGCTCCTCTTCCTTGCATATAGTTATGAGTTTAATAAAATTACTTTTCAAATAATAAGAAACTTGAAATTCTCAACATAGATGGCTGTAATGTAGTTTGTTGTGCTGTACATTTCATGATTGTTTGATTACCTAGCAGGGAGGTTCGGGCGACGCCACGCCCTCCTGGTACACTTATTGATTAACCTCCATAACCAATCAATGAGTTACTTACCTTAAAAATATTATTCTGAAAGATATTATCTGCAAGAAACAATATTCTTAATGGTAGTAACCTTTTAATTTCTAACCGTATATGTGCCACCCGTGACAGTAGCTAGGATATGCTGTAGATATGCTAACTCAAGCCTAACAGTAGATTTGATATGCTGAATTCACATCTAACAGTAGCTAGTGAGTGCTGTAGATATGTTCTCTCAAACCGAATGTCAAATTCTTCACAGTTCATAAAATCAGCTTTATAAATTAGTCAGTGTTTCATTAGCTATTAACATTTAGACACTGACAGTGGTACAATACTCAGAAATTAGGAGTTATAACGTTTCAAACCTCAATAAGATACTTTAAAGGGCCATACACACGTATGGTGTTTTAAGTCTTTTCACCAGACTTTTTGCTAAGCTCCTCCTACTTTTTCCACGAGAATATAAGAAAAAAACTATAATTATTATTTATTTTACTTGGTATCCATAATAACCTGCAGGTATCATGGATACCAACTAAAATAAATAATAATTATATCTTTTTTTATCTGGATTCATCGCTTCATCACTCTGCTTCTTCTTCATTTCATCAATCATTTGCACTCGTGGCATGTTTTTTGTAGATATTTAATTCATTAATGAAACTCATGCATCTTATTTTATTTATAAAACAGAGAGGTACTGTACTAAATTAACTGATAAAATCTAATTGTCTATTTAAGTACACTGGTCAGTTTTAACTACTTTTGCATGTAAAAAAAAACTTAATATTTTAGAGTAAAGTTCTAGGATCATAAAAAGGATAAGGTTCACCAGCTGTACTGATTGAAACAATAAAATAAAATGATAAAAATTTTAATATATATTTTGAGCAATAGCAAGTTTTTCACCCAATATGTTGGTTTTATCCAGCAATTGAGTATATACCCTATATGTATATATCTTATTAATGTAGAAAATGAAAAACCTCTAATGTTAAAATTATATTCTGCACGCTAATATGAGAAAACCTTAACAATTGGTATTGATATTTCTTTTTAATACAGTGCATGTGTATTTAAATTTTAATTAAAATTATTATATAAGTTAATTAGACTCTGTTAATTGCATGTGCATTCATTTTAATTGTTATTTTTGTGTGTTTTATTAATATTTGTAAATTAAAGATATTTGAATTTTGAAATATTTCTTTTGTTGCAATTTCACGTTAGTTACATTAATTTTGAATGGTGTTATTTATTTATTATTTTTCCGTTTGAAATCAATCGCTTAATAATTCTTCACTTCATTCATCTTATATTATTTTTACTGTTTGTACTTAATTAAAGTACCAAAAAGATTAGTATGCTAAATGACAATCAAATTATTTAGAATTAGCTAGCTATTATTTATTTTGACATAAAAAATAACTATGAAGTAAATTTTAAATAAATTAATTGCAGAGTGAGGTAGATAGCACACTGATCATTTTTATGCTTTATCCCACAAGGCACAGTGTAGCTTTTATGCACTCATGAGCACTAGAAGAACTTTTGAGCTTTATGCCATTTTTCCCTCTGACTTCTTCTTTATAATCTCTTGTTTCTATCCACAGGCAAGCTAGATGGAGAAGGAGGGGCCTATTACCCCGATGAAGGTGGGCTGGAGATGCCCTCCCCCAGGGACCTACAGAGTCCTCATCTAACGGGGGGTCAGCCTTCCCTTCCCCTAGATAAAAATGCTAAGAAAAAGGTATGTAGTTTGTGTTGTATCCGCTAGTTTGTTGTTCTGCACACTTCGTGGTTGTTTACTTTTAGGTTTCTTTGAATATTTTTAAACAAAAATATAGGACAGTAGTTAGGATAAAGTTTCAATTTCCACCTCCATGGCTTACTTAATACACATATATTAATATATATTTTTTGGTAATACATTGATATACATATATTAGTAAGCCATGCCAGGTGCAAATTTCAGTAGGTTATCATTTTATAAACGCATGCTTGTTTTAGTGCATTTTCCCAATAATAATCTATGAAATTTTCTGTCAATTGTTTCCGTCCCTTGTATTCATTCTCCTGTTCTACTATCAGCAAGACAAAATACGGAGCAAGGAAGAGGCAAAACAGAAGGAAGATGAGAGAAAGAGGGTGAAAGAAGAAGAGAAACTGAAGAAGAAGGTAAATAGCAGTAAAAGGATAACTTACTATTGCCATAGCTACTAAAGTAAAGTATTTATCTTTTATTGTATTTAGATTTCCAATACTAATTCGTAGGATTGTTACAATATGCTTTTAAAATCATAGGTCTTAAGAATAGCATTGTCGAAATGAAATGGTATCGAATACTATATAACTAACTATTCAATACTATTTAATTCTCTCCGTGTATAATGTTTTCAAAATCTATGATTTTAAAAGCATATTGTCACAATATTGTCTTAAGATGGTATATAATGATCTTTAAGAGTTAGAGGATTAATAAGTTAACTTTACTAATTTGCTACCTACTCTTTACAGCAAGAGCGAGACAAGAAGAAGAACTCTAAGAGCAGCACCAAGAGCAACCAGAAGCAGCCGGCATGGGAGGATTTCATCCAGTCCCCTGACAAGCACATTCCCCTCTTTTTAGAGAAGTGTGTGGAGTTCATAGAGAAAGAGGGGTTGGAGAGTGAGGGTATCTACAGGGTGCCTGGCAACAAAGTGCATGTCGAACTCTTAGCCTCTAAATTCAAAGAGGGTGAGCAATAGTTACCACAATGTTCACTTTGGTTATGGACTCTTTTTTTATACAAATATTCCATCAAATTATGCAAATATAGAATCAGTTCTGTATGCATTTTAATCCTTGTTTTTAATTGAAATAATCATCTTTTAAATTTAAAAAACTCTTTAGTTTGACTGTTTTTTCCCCTTCCAACACCGTTGTGACATGATGTTTTTTTCCCATCAGATAACAGCGTGTCTTTCCCCGAGTTGGATGTGCCTGTGAATGCCGCAGCCACGGCACTCAAAGACTACCTCAAACAACTACCACCACTCTTCCCACAGGAGAAAATGGACACCTTCACTGCCATAGCAGGTGAGAGATAGAGGTTCTAGGCAGCTCTAGGAACATTCTGTCCGAGGTAAAAATAAAACTTAATAAGATAGATGTATCGTGAGGCGTTACAGTGTGGGATAGCTCACAGGGCAAAAGATATGCCTTCATGAACGTAGATTAAACAGAATTACTACAGTTAGTTACTAAATTAACAGTTTAGAACAGTTTACTAATAATTCACAGTGTAGAACAGTTTACTAATAATTCACATGGTAGAACAGTTTACTAATAATTCACAGTGTAGAACAGTTTACTAATAATTCACAGTGTAGAACAGTTTACTAATAATTCACAGTGTAGAACAGTTTACTAATAATTCACAGTGTAGAACAGTTTACTAATAATTCACAGTGTAGAACAGTTTACTAATAATTCACAGTGTTGAACAGTTTACTAATAATTCACAGTGTAGAACAGTTTACTAATAATTCACAGTGTAGAACAGTTTACTGATAATTCACAGTGTAGAACAGTTTACTAATAATTCATAGTTTAGAACAGTTTACTAATAATTCACAGTGTAGAACAGTTTACTAATAATTCACAGTGTAGAACAGTTTACTAATAATTCACAGTGTAGAACAGTTTACTAATAATTCACAGTGTAGAACAGTTTACTAATAATTCACATGGTAGAACAGTTTACTAATAATTCACAGTGTAGAACAGTTTACTAATAATTCACAGTGTAGAACAGTTTACTAATAATTCACAGTGTAGAACAGTTTACTAATAATTCACAGTGTTGAACAGTTTACTAATAATTCACAGTGTAGAACAGTTTACTAATAATTCACAGTGTAGAACAGTTTACTAATAATTCACAGTGTAGAACAGTTTACTAATAATTCACAGTGTAGAACAGTTTACTAATAATTCACAGTGTAGAACAGTTTACTAATAATTCACAGTGTAGAACAGTTTACTAATAATTCACAGTGTAGAACAGTTTACTAATAATTCACAGTGTAGAACAGTTTACTAATAATTCACAGTGTAGAACAGTTTACTGATTCACATTTTAGAACAGTATCTTTATTCATTCTAATGCTTTAGATATTTTGAGTTTGGTCCGAGTACATGAATTCAAATCACTAAGATTTAACAATATAAGGACATTAAAATAAATGTGAACGGGGATATTAAAATCATCTCGGTGTCTTTTTTTTCACAATTCGGGTATTATATATTTGTAAAAAAAATCCACAGCCAAGAAGGATATATTCCTGGGACATTAAAGGAATATCGAAGGAATAAATCGTTCTTGCCTGGGAATCTACAGATTAAGATTTTTTTTATCTAATAAAATTCACTAACTTGCGGGTTAGTGTTTAAGAATGCTGGTTTTACCTACTTCTCATGCAATGTCCTGCATGACTTCATTCTTATCTTATCACTGATAAGCGAAATACTTTCAGGTGTTTGGTATTTCTTTAAGTTAGCGTCTCGAATATCTCAAAATGAAATATTATGAATTTGATAATTAGCTTGCAAAAAGTCTTTCAGGTACAATAATGATTCTTTGCTTCAATAAAATTCTTATTTCTCTCAGAAATATACATTCCAAATTACTAATTAGGGTGATAAATACAGTTATTTGTTTTATTAGTTGGAAAGTCTAAACTTTCAATCCTCTAAACCTTTCAGTAATATAATTCGTATGAGACTTTTCATGTGTGTGAACGCCTCTTTTCTACTTCTAACTCCCCTTTTCTTCTTTCAGCGTACCAAAGTGTCGCAGGCGTCACCGACAGAAGTTGTCGCCTCCTGAAGCTGAAGGAGCTGCTCAACAGTCTGCCCAGCATCAACTTCACCCTCATCAAGTACATCTTCCAGCACTTCGTCAGGTGAGATAATTGCTTGGGCTTGTCTCTGGTAGCTAGTTGGCTTTACAGCTAGGTAAATGGCTTCTCACAGTTAGTTCTCTTGTCACAGTTAGCCACTTTCTCTTAAATTCTTTACTCACCATTAATTCTCCGCCAATGATGGACCCTTTTCTAAAACATAGTCAATAGAACCTTTACTCTATTTGTATTTGGGCTTTAGCCCTTTATTGTCCTAGTGAGCATAACCTAGGTGCGCGTTGGGTAGCTGTAGGGGAAGGTTGGAGATCGTGTAAGAGCTCTGTGAACTCGCAACTAGGTTGCACATTTGTTCGGCTTTGGCTGACTAACCAGTGACGTCATATTGACATCACTGCATCAGCTCTATTGGCTGGCAACTAGGTTTCTCTTACATAAGGTTTAGGGGTTATTTTATTAGCTTATGGTGTTCTTTTCTCATTACAGAGTGGCAGAACAAAGCAAGCTAAATTCCATGGACTCTAAGAACCTAGCAATCTGCTGGTGGCCCACCCTGTTCCACACCCTCCAGTTCTCTGACATAGTAGAGTTTGAGAGCCACAGGCCCCACATAGAAGACATAGTGCAAACCATGATAGACCAGTTCCCCTTCCTCTTTCAGGGGAAAGAGGACTATGTCATGGTCTGATTGAGGACTTAGAGGGTTGGTGTAGTGCTCCTGGAGTAAGTGAAGAATTATCGGTCTGTTTCACATATGAGTAATACGATATAATAAAAATTAAATAATAATTTAGCTAATTGGTATCCATGATACCTGCAGGTATCATGGATACTAAATGAAATAAGTGTCTCTTATATTAAAATTTAGAAAAATCAATTATCTACCTCAGGTATCTTGGATACCAATTGAAATTAAATAATAATTATTATTAAGATATGAAACTGACTGATAATTCGTAACTTAGCTACACTAAACGGGGGTGGGGGGAAAATATCACCAAAATTGGGGGAATAGAGCAAACTACTTCCCCAGCTTAAAATTCATTGTTGATAACACCAGCACTTTAAAAAAAACCTCAGAAAAGATGTCTAGCTACCTGCCACAGATGTTACGTGGAAGTGGCGATTTCAGGAGTTCTTTTGTACAATTTAGTTGCCATAATTGATAGAGAAATACGCTTAGAGTTACTTATGAAGTCACAAATTTACATTGTTCGCATTTCACTAAAATGAACATGTTCTGATCGATTTGATCTATAGTTCTATTCATAAGTTTCAATTTGATGTCTTATACTTGTTTATCTAGGGTTTCAATTAACCTGAAAAATACAAATTTGACGGAGATTATTAAGAAATAGAAATACCCTTTCTTTATACGTTTTTAGTAAATAGCTCTATGCTAATTGAATTTTTTCTATGCTAGGTAGCTTTTCAATCTTTCCTCTATCATTTTCTTCTGATCACCAACTAGATCATCGTCATTTCAAAGGTGATTATATTTGACATATACTAAAATCTTCATACATTATCGTCTGTAAATCCAAAACAAGATAACTAGGAGTTCTTTCATTAACTAGGCATGTCACTAGTGTTTCTTCGGTTCTAGTTAGGTAGCTATCACTTCAACTAGTGTCTACAACTGATGTATAATGAATCAGTATTAATAAGTTTAATGCAAATTTACTTACATAAGTTTTAACGTCACTTAATTACTTTGATTAAGATTTTTACCATTAAGCGTGTGTTGGAACATTCCAGATTTCTTTCTCTTCGATAAGGGAATGTTGTTCCAATATCGTACCAATGTGTATATTTTAATTCACATTGGTTGAAAAAAAAGATCATTGTGGAGCACCCAAATTAGAATAGACCTAAATTACTGTGAAACTCCTGAGTTATGAAGTATTGGTTCCTAAAGTCACTTCATATCTCTGGGCGCACTAGATAGTTTTCTATGAATAAAATCATAGAAAACTGTGGTCATTCAGGGATAACTATGATGAAATTCTTGGCGTATATTATTTTCTATAATTTAAACATAGAAAACTACTTCATAACTCAAGTGCGTTTCATAACTCAGGTCCTCCATTAATCGAGTGCTTCACAACTCAAAGGAGTTTCACTACCATTTTTCATTCCTTTTGGTGCTGTAGGATAAATTTAGCCTCTAAAATACTCTATATATGCTGTAACCATTATGGTTTTCACGTTGCTGAAGTACTGGATAAAAACTTCATTTCCAATCGTGTAATGCATTTAGCTACTTTTTTTATAGTTGGTAGCTAATGGTACGGTTGTGACGATATGCTTTTAAAATCATAAATATCTAAAATGTTATAGATGGAGAGAATTAAAGAGTATTGAATGGTTCTACACCAGCGGTGTTTATAGTACTCGATACCATTTCATTTCGTCTGTGATGTTCTTAAGATCTATGAATTAAAAAGCATATTGTCTGACACTAATAAATTTCGAGTGTTTTAAAATATATAAGCAAATTCTCTAATCGGGTAACGTGAATCTTTATCATTTCTAGTGTTCTAGATAATCTATATAACTCCATTGAATAACTAAAGAAGGAAACTTTTAATCTCAGGCGCTTGTAAATAACCGTAGAATCTCTTATGCATCAAACTTAAAAACCTACTAATTTGCTAAAAAGAAAAGAATCCCTTTTGAAGATGGTTAGGTGAGTGTATAAATAGCTGTAAATAAAGTTCATGCACTACATTTAGATTCATACTCCCAGTATACAAATTGGTAGCTATCTCTTTTCTGGTGTAAAATTCTGATCTAATTTTGTATGTGATACGTAAGGTTTAAATCTTAACTAGTCTCACTTAAAGACAAGGTAGGCGTTTGTTGTAGGTGATTTCTTTGGAGGTGTAGACTAGTTGACGCTTCAGTAGCATTGTTCAGCAGAAATGAAAGTCCAATTCATGTATAAGATATGGTAAGCTTCTTCAAAGGTACTAGTCAAGGGGTCCTTTCCCCAATAATGTTACAGCTAGGCAGTATGTACATTCGTTATTTTTCATCACTTTTTGCCGAATCAGAGGGCTGAATTATGCTATCCCTCTCACTACTAATTCAACAGTTTTCAAACGAGGTTACTTTACTGAAAGCATTTTGTAGATTCTTTAGCAAATTTCATCCAAATTAATAGGGGCTGATTGCATAGTTTTACCCGCTGATGCATCTGTAAATACAATCTCTAGCATTATAAGTTAACTCGATAATTAATAAAGAGTTGTACAGTTGCTTGGTTTATTCATTTATCCTTTTACTTGAGACACTCATGGTATTCGGAAAGTGAAGGTTAACACTGCACGGTTGGTTAAGAATCATTTAAACTTTATATGTTAAAAGACATAACTAGGGTTGTGACAATATTCTTTTAGCATAAAAATATAATCTCTAGCATATTTTAAATAAAGCATATTCTTTTATTAAAAACATATTCTTTTTATTAAAAAGTAATAAAGCAAATTCTTTTAATTAAAAAGTAATAAAACATATTCTTTTCAACAATGTATAAAAAAAATCATGAAACTAATATATTTCTCAGTTCAGAGATATGCTATTTAACTAAAGAATAAATATTTACAAGAAAAAAACAATAGAAAGTAAGTATATAGGAATTTTAGAAGACTGTCACCGAAAAATACAGGCCAAAATTATTGGAACATACAAGCCGAATTGAGGTTAATACCTGACAAACCTGTTCAGGGTTCGATATTGAAAAGTTTCATAAATCAATATTAGAAAATGCATTTTTATTTTATCCTAACAAATTTTCAACGTTTCTTAATTTAAATTTAAAATTTAACCGTTTCATAAACCCGATATTACTGTGACTGGACTTGGTCAGACGATATACAGATTGAATCCATGTGCCATATGATTCAAGTTAAAAAAACTTATTTAAAGGTCCTCTCCAGGCTCCGAGAAAAAAATGAGTTTATTACATAATATTATAGAACTAAGGTCTACGATCATTATTCTGCAAACCACATGCAATTCGGTTCAGTATATATTTTATTATTTGCTTTTAAAGTTTTTTAATATTCTGTGAGCAACAATTGAGCGAATCTCCAACCTGACGCTGAGAAAGAAGATTGTACACTCTTTGTTTTGATTTCAGATTTAGATTTTTAAACAAACAACGCGTTTTTGGCCTTCTTTTAAGATATTAATTGTTTCTAAAAGTATATAAATGTTTCTATAATAAGTTTATCCAAATTTAAACCTTTAAACGAATAAAAAATAGATTTATTAAACCAAATACCTAGTTGACAATCAAAACAAATGGTGTACATTCTTCTTCTTCAGACTGAAAATTAGAAAGTCTGAAGTAAAGTAGGTTTTGTAGAATTTTGATTATAAAATTTTTTAAAAGCATATAAAATTAAAAATATGCTATCAAATTTGATGCGGTTTGCAGTAAAATGATAAGAAACATTAGCCTCGTTGATTTGAACAATAAAAAAATTTGCTTGGAGGGGACCTTTAAACTCTTCAAAGATTTCCATTGCACCGAAACAAGAGAATCCAAATGTGATTTAAGGAACTTGCTAATATCCCTTATCATATTTATATATCTAATAGCAGCACTTTTAATGAATTAAGCATAAAAAACATAATTGAGCATTAAAAGAATATAAAGCATATTTTAAAAGAATATAAAGCATATTTCAGAGCATAAAAGAATATATTTAGAGCATATGAGAATATAGAGCATATTTCAAAGAGAATATTGTCACAACCCTTGACATAACATTTATGATAAATAACTTATATATTATGAAAAAATATAACATTTATATCGTTAGGACATTTAGCCTCTCTTGCGGTCAATTTTTGATCTACAATTATGAAACTTTTACAAAAAAAATCAGAATTTCAAGATAAGTATGTCTATATGAATAACTAAAATATATATTTCTTTTGAGCTATGACTTATGACTAAAGTTGGGACAATATGCTTTTAAAATCATAATCCTGAAAATTTTATAGACTGATTGGTAGGGATGTGACAATATGCAGCATAACATATGCATAATTTTTGACGCGATATGCAGCATATGATATGCCTATTTCTGCATATAATATGCAAAAAAGTCAATGTGCATATATGCAGAACCAAAATGCATATTGGAAATATGCATTTTATATGCCAGAAATTATTCAATATAGTGTGCATATTACATGCCCACAGTTAATTACAGAATTAATTAATTAAACCTAGCTATGTTTTGAATGTGATTAATTGTACTTTGGTGGTTTGAATGGAACTTACAATAAATCGAAGGTATAATCTCAAGTTTTTATTTTTATTGTGAAATGTCTAACGTTAGAAAACAAAATACAACAAATCTGTTTCAAATTTAGACTTTTTTAATAGTAAGTCCATTTCAAACATACACATTCAACTTCAAACAGTGGAATTGGACTTAATTGTTAAATGGTATTTCAGGTTCGCAATCTCCTTCTATTATCTACTAATGTATTTTTGTACTGGGAAAACACCCGTTCTACTTCACAAGACACAAAAGGAGAAAATGTTTCTTTCAGCCAAGTATAGTCTTCTAAAGTTCTAAACTATCCAACATTCATATATCACATTCCGTTCATTACTTTAGTCATGACTCATAAACCATCTTGTTAGACCAGCGGTTCCCTATAAAGATCCCCAACTATAAGCAGCGACACTAAGTTATAAATGGTAAATTTAAACCGTTTCGTGTTTAATTATTTAAATAAATTATATGCATATATACGTGCTATAAGTTTTGATATTTTTTTAGTAAAATAATTGTACCTAGGTATTCATTTATTTATCAATAACTACTAGTATTTACTAAATACCAAGTATCATGTTATTTATTAATACATTTGTAGTTTCAATATTCCACCTACAAACTTTTTAATTTTGAATTTACTTGGGTCCACAGTTAAAATCGTTTTCTATGCAGGGGTCCAGAAGAAAACGGCATAGATTTGTTATTAGATTAGACATTTACATGTTAAAAATTGACCAAGAAATACATATTTCGCGGTTAGCATATATGCACACGTGCATATTATATGCTCTTGAAATATATTCAATATGCACAATGTCACATCCCTACTGATTGGATTAAAGACTATTGAATTGTTCTATACCAGCGGTATATAGTCTTCGATATAATTCAATTTCGTTTCGTCTGTGATATTCTTAAGATCTATGATTTTAAATGTATATTGTCACAACCCTAAAACTTTTGACCATGTCGCAAACGAGTGATGTTTGGTTACCATGAATCACACAGACCAGCACGGAAATTTTCATAGCAGATGTGTCCATTGTATGAAATAGTACAACGGTTGAACACTTGTGGAAAGTGAAAGAATACATGTTCAAAATTATATACCGGTCTTTACTCTGACTGTAAATAATATTACTTTTAAAATACTTCTTAAGTTGAACTTTCAATATATTTTGCTGCACTATCAATTTTTTTTTTTGGAAGAACAAAGGAA
The DNA here is from genome assembly GCA_947561585.1 of Caprella mutica. NCBI lineage: Eukaryota > Metazoa > Arthropoda > Malacostraca > Amphipoda > Caprellidae > Caprella > Caprella mutica. The sequence goes on from CANNZV010000523.1 coordinate 303,755, forward strand.
AATTCAGTTGTTCAATTCCTGACATTGTGTATAATAGCTAAATGAAATAAATAGTTCTTTAAAGCAGGCAGAACATCAAACAAGTGCAGAAATACGTCATTCAATTCTAAGATATTGCTGCCTCATTTGGTAATAGATATTTCTTTTGCCATCGACATCGAAGTGCGGGAGCTCAGTTATTAGGAAATGCAAGTAACTACTCTTCCCAGGAGACTCCACCCTTTCGTTCTGATACTGTTATGCAACATTTGTGTTTTTAAAACCAAAAATTTATAATTGTATTCATTAATTGTTCTACTTTGGTATATCTAACTGGGCTTTGGGTATTTCTTCTCTTTTGGTCATTTTATCTTTTATTATCTGTTTGTGTATCTCTTTTCTAAAAATCTTCCTCTCCAGTTTCCGGGGAAAAAATGAGTTCATTACAAAATATTGTAGAACTAAGATCTAGGATCATTAATCTGTAAAATACATAAAATTCAGTTCCGTATATATTTTTCTATATGCTGTGAAAGTGTTTAATGCTCTGTGTACAACAATTGTACGAAACACTAATCTGACGCTGAAGAAAGAGATTGTACACTCTTTATTTATTTTCAATTTTATAAACAAACAATTCATGTTCGGCCTTCTTTCTTAAGATTTAAATCGATTCCTGAAGTAATAAAAAAGTTTCTATGATAGGTTTCATTTTTTTAGTATTTAAGTTTACAGAAATATGGAATTGATGATACCTACCTAGTTGTCATTCAAAACAAACAATGTACATTCTTTTTCTTAAGACTGAAAATTAGCAAGTCAGAAATAAAACGGATATTGCCAAATATCATGAAAAATCCTTAACCCTTTGCCTTTAGCGACCAGGTGGACACTCGTGTCTCCTTTCATATAGTAGTCCCATGGGACCAACTGGGCCATATGTGTCCTCTTCAATTTATTTTTAATAATTAAAAAAAAAATCATCAAATGATTTTTATATCCTCACTGATGTCTAAACTCAAAAAAAAGTTATAATATTTTTTATTCAAAGTCAGAAAAAAAGCGGCTCGCTAAAGGGTTAAACCCATATAAAATTGGAAATATGTCATCAAATTTGTAGAACAGAGGTTATATAACATACCACACACGTTTCCTGCGTAGGGATCAAAATTATGTATAGTTGCTTTTCAATTAATTACAGGCATTCCCCACTATCACACTTAAGACAATCTAATATGTGTTGGGCGTGTTTCGCTTTTACTTCTCGTGCTACATATAACATTTTAGGAGTACCTAAATTTGGTTGGTCGTATTCAGTTAAGATTTTCTGTCATAACTTAGGCAGGTAGGGAAGTTTAAAATTAATTTTATGGTAAGTAGTATATGTACCTAATTTACAATAATATTATTTTAACTCAAACCAGCCAACCAAATTACCGAAGCTACTCCTAAAATGTCTTCTCTACCCGGTGAAATGAAAGTGAGATATGTCCCACACTCCTGTACCTTTTGGAACAAAATTAAGGTAATTTTGTTTAACGACTTTTGCTATCCGAAAAGATCAATGTCTGCAACTTCGAGGACGATCTTCAGTATAATGATGAGTTCTTCAAACCTCTTAAAAGGCCGTACACACGTAGGGTTTTTAAGTCTTTCCACCAGACTTTTTGCTAAGCTATTTATTATTATTTATTTTAGTTGGTATTCATGATACCTGCAGGTATCATGGATATCAACTTAAATAAATAATAATTAGCTGTATCGGTTTTTCTTATATTCTCATGGGAAAAGTAGGAGGAGCTTAGAAAAAAGTCTGGTGGAAAGACATAAAAAACCCTACGTGTGTATGGCTCTTAATAAAGGGATAGTAAAGTCAAAATCAAACAATCGCCAAATTGGTTTTAAATCGATTCAGAATATTTAATTATGTAATATTTGGATGCTCGTATATTTTTAAAATGTTCATATAAAAAGTATATAATAAAATTAGCGAAACCTAGCGGAAGCATTTGCACTCATTAGTATGAACGTGAGTTTGTTTGTTGCTTTCATATTAATTTATATATGCAATAATCAACCATTGTTTGCATCAAATTGGTGAAAATATTATGTGAATTCGCAAACAAGAAGGCATATTTCTAAAAATAAAGCCATCTCTTCACAATTGAGTTAGAATCTAGGTGGAAACTTCATTCAGTTGGTTTGTTTACAAGATGGCGCTGATTGTGGCGTCATCTACCGTTAGCATTTGGTAAGAAATTAATAATATATAAAATGATATATTTCCATTATTCGATTTTGTTGAACTTTGAAATTTCACACGATACACTTTATTCTTACTAAGCAATCATTTGACAATAAAATTGTTAAAACAAGAAATGACAGTGTAGTAAACCGTCTATATCTTAAAAGATTTACTATCTCCGAGTTTGTCTTGCCCGCGCGATGGAACTTAATAATGGCTGCACATTTATCACTCATATATTTGGTGTTAAAGCTCAATTATGTTTACTAGATCTAAATGACGTGTACTTTCAGAGCGTATACCTTTGCATTCGCTTATAAATGTCATTGACCATCCTATAATCCATTGGTTATAAATGACCTTGACCTTTGACCTGTTCGCTCCCAAAATCAAATAAACTGGTTCCTGGATATTGACCAATCGTCCCGCCAAATATCAGACAATTTGTTTCAATACTTTTTGAGTTATTGAGTTATAAATGACCTTGACCTTTTCGTGACCTTGACCTTTAATTCGATTGCTACCAAAATCTGTCTCCTGGATAATGACCAATCATCTCACCAAATTTTAAGCAATTTGGTACTTTTTGAGATATGCGAATAACAAGATGATAAGTAATTAATAAATGCCGCCTAAAATATAACCTTCTGCAATCTGCGAAGGCTATGAATGATGAAATCTGAAATAAAAGGCTTGTTATATCTCATAAGACTGAAAATTTAGCACACATGTTTGATAATTCCATGTTTAACAAATTTATGTTTGACAATTTCTTATTTGACAATTTCTCGCTTGACAATTTGACAATTTCTCGCTTGAGAAATTCATGTTTGGCAATTTGACAATTTCTCGCTTGAGAAATTCATGTTTGACAATTTCATGTTTGACAATTTCATGTTTGACAATTTCTCGCTTGACAATTTCATGTTTGACAATTTCAAGATTGACAATAATTTAATAATTTATAATAAATATATTCTTATATGACCTGCAGGTAAATTAACGATTTAAAATATCGAAATACATACTCCTTCTTTTATGATCGAAATTGTGGAACTGTCCGATAACTCAGAGCCTAACCCCAAATTAATACATCAACTCTTTCCGTCTGTTGGAAACAGGAGACTAAAATTCTCTTCAAATTAAGATAAGAATTAGGTTCAACTTCAGACACTTCCGAGTGCAGTTCACACGAACAAACATTGTGTACAAGTTTAAAAACCTGTGAGAGAATTGTAACTTATTTATTTTTGAGTTACGTGAAAGACAAACTTGATAGTTTTGGATTATATATTATTTATTTATAATTACTATTTCTGCCTATATTTTATTAATTGTGATTGTGCCGCTTGGCGGCTCGCGTTCCAACTTCTGCGGCATTTATGACGTCAGTCTAGCGGTAACTGTCGTTCTGTGTGGTGGTGCGTCGCGTCGCTCCGTGCAGAGCTAACAGAGTGTAGCTTATCTACACATGGTGTACGCATGACATGAGTTCCCGTGCTTATTGATAATACACGAACTTTGTTTATAGTTGCTATAGCCACATGAACTCACTGGGTGGTGACAGTCTATCATTTGCTTCTTTCAAAAGAAAGGCAAATAAAAATGTTGGGTAGGTTCCGATTAATCGAACCGTTTCATATTTAAAAAATACATATATCTAAAATAAAGATCTTTTTCTTATATGATCGACAATGTGGAACCGTTCGATAATTCGGAGCATACCCAAGGTAGCTCGGGGCGAGAAAAAATAGGTGACATTACTTTTTTTGTCCTGTAATTATCCGTTTTTGTTGTCACTTTTTTTCTGTTGTTTAGGTACAAGGACATTTAAAGTCCACTGTTGAGTTTAAATATTTATGTTATAATATAATTATTTTATTATAATACTATTCATCACGATATTATAATATAGTGTAACGGATAAAAAACTAAAAATGAATTCTTTTTAGAGCGTCAAAATATCGATCAAATTTACTATAAACATTAATTTGAATTGCAAATTTTTATTTTTATCAGCTAAAATATTGATTCATTATTAGATATTAAATCGATATATTTTATTCAGGAATTATCATCATTAATATTTTTACAGATCTCCACATACATAGTTACACATCAATAATAAGTTTCATAGTTTTTTAAGTTATTTTAAACTTATTTTCATAGAACATTTTATAACAAAATTGGAAAATAATTTTTCAATGGAAATATTTTTTCAATGACTTGAATATGCAAAAGTGTTATTAATTGAATTAAAATAAATTATTACTATATATGAAGTGAAAAAGACTCCCCCCCCCCCCCTCCTCGCTTTTAGTTAATTCTTCCCCCAGTTTAGTTACTTCCCTCACTTCTCTTACATTTCCCTCCACTTTCAATTCCCCAACCTCTCACTTCCCCCACTCCTTCACCTCCCCCACTATGAACATGGAGGACGAGTCTCTTGCGGAGGAGATTGCAGACAATGATCTCAGTGAACTCTGGGACACGGATTTCTATGCGGTGAGTAGCTACTGTCCCTAGCATGTATCGGAAGTCAAGGTACGTGCCTTTTGCTTGCAGCGATTGTTGCGATCATCGCTCAGCGATCAATTTACCGGGGTAGAATACATCGAGATGGAATGTACCGGCCACCAATCAGTCATACCGTATTTACGCGGATTTGCTCACAATTTGATTTCACTGTAAAATTTGGTGCAATTTGCGAATTTAGGTTACGCACATTTTTTTAATGCTAGTTTTTAATTGTATGCTTTTTTTAATGGGATTGAAGCGTTTTGTTTATCTTTGTTTACTCGCATTCATTCAATATGTCTAATTTTCTATTACATTTCTATCGTTATTTGTATGTTTCTTTGGAAATGTTAATGTTTTTTTTGTATGAACTTGGATCATTTGGCTTGGGATCAATTGAGCGATGATCAATTGACCGAGGTTCAAACGACCGGGGATCAATTGACCGAGGATCGAATGACCGTGGATCAAATGACCGGGGATCATTTGGCTGGGGATCATTTGGCTGGGGATCAATTGACCGAGGATCAAATGACCGTGGATCAAATGACTGGGGATCATTTGGCTGGGGATCAATTGACCGAGGATCAAATGACCGGGGATCATTTGGCTCGGGATCAATTGACCGAGGATCAAATGACCGTGGATCAAATGACCGGGAATCATTTGGCTGGGGATCAATTGACCGAGGATCAAACGACCGGGTATCAATTGACCGAGGATCGAATGACCGTGGATCAAATGACCGGGGATCATTTGGCTGGGGATCAATTGACCGAGGATCAAATGACCGGGGATCATTTGGCTGGGGATCAATTGACTGAGGATTGAATGACCTGGGATTATTTGACCGGGAATTGATTGACCTAGACCCATCCAGAATAGCGTCTTCTGTATCTATAGTTATAAAAGTATCTAATAAACTTACAGTATATCTAGGTTGTATTTTGTCTGTTATATAAAATATGTATCTACAGTGTTTCTAAATCGCATATCCTGTTAATTGTTTTTCATTGTTTATTTGCCCGTATTGATAACAGATATTCAGCTACCTGATCTGTATGTAAAATTGATGCATCGGTGCATAATATGTTCGTTTGTTTGTGCATAAAACGTCGCTACGTACCCTTGTCGCCGTGTTAAAAAATACTGAAAAACCCTAACTTGCTATTTGAAAAAAATTAACTACACGCTTCCTCACTAGTCAGTAACAATGTGGCTAGAGTGACACAGTCGGTAGTAGGGGGTTATACTATGTGTTTTTGTAGTTTCAACTGTTAAAAAAACTTTAAAAAAGTACACACGATGACTAGGTTAAATTTTTTTATTTTTTTTTTATAATACTACATTCAACTATTTTACTTTCATGAAGAATAGAAACAAAACTTTATTATAATTAGCTATTATTAATAAATAGTCTATTATTATCAATAAAGTGAATATAGATTTTAATTATTATTTATCCGGTATTAAAATTTACTATAAATATCAATAATGCTCAATTAATTTAATATTGTATTGATGTTATTTATTATTATACTATAATAGTAATAAACTAAAAAAATATCTCAAATACAATAAGCTAGGTTTAAATATATCTTAAATACAATAAGCTAGGTCTAAATATATCTTAGATACAATAAGCTAGGTCTAAATATATTTTAGATACAATAAGCTAGGTCTAAATATATCTTAGATACAATAAGCTAGGTCTAAATATATCTTAGATACAAAAAGCTAGGTCTAAATATATTTTAAATACAGCACCCTCAATTAATTAATTAAATATACTGTATAAACAGTAATTACAGTAGACTGTAGAATATATAGTATACACAGTATCTTCTACAATTAATTGACTTTTTCTACATTATTTACTACTTTCACTTTTTTGTCCAAGGTTACAATTGAAGAAATTACCTTTTTTGTTCAATTACCGGCCTCTCATACAAACAAATATATGATTATATTATACAAAATGATACAATGATACTAATCTATTGAATGGAAAATAATGTATAAAAGAACAGGTACATAGGGTAAGTTCTGAATTATCAAACGGTTTCACATTTTCGGTCATATAAGAAAAAACGATATAATAATGATTACTTATTTTTATTATATCGTTTTTTTTATGACCGAAGATGTGAAACCGTCCGATAATTCAGAAGCTCCCCTAAATAGGTAGATGTGCGTAAAAATATAGTGTATCCCATACCCTATATATTCTTGTACCTAAATTTTTTGCAGGTCCGTAAAAAGTTTTTATTAGTAGCGTAAAACCCCAAAGAGATTCTTTTGTTATTTGCGAGATATTCAAGGCTAATGTAATTGCCCATCACTTTGCATTGATTGTTATACAATATAATGCAATTGCCCATTACTTTGCATTGATTGTTATACAATATAATGCAATTGCCCATTACTTTGCATTGATTGTTATACAATATAATGCAATTGCCCATCACTTTGAATTGATTGTTATACAATATAATGCAATTGCCCATCACTTTGCATTGATTGTTATACAATATAATGCAATTGCCCATCACTTTGCATTGATTGTTATACAATATAATGCAATTGCCCATCACTTTGCATTGATTGTTATACAATATAATGCAATTTCCCATCACTTTGCATTGATTGTTATACAATATAATGCAATTGCCCATCACTTTGCATTGATTGTTATACAATATAATGTAATTGCCCATTACTTTGCATTGATTGTTATACAATATAATGCAATTGCCCATCACTTTGAATTGATTGTTATACAATATAATGCAATTGCCCATCACTTTGCATTGATTGTTATACAATATAATGCAATTTCCCATCACTTTGCATTGATTGTTATACAATATAATGCAATTTCCCATCACTTTGCATTGATTGTTATACAATATAATGCAATTGCCCATCACTTTGCATTGATTGTTATACAATATAATGCAATTTCCCATCACTTTGCATTGATTGTTATACAATATAATGCAATTGCCCATCACTTTGCATTGATTGTTATACAATATAATGCAATTTCCCATCACTTTGCATTGATTGTTATACAATATAATGCAATTGCCCATCACTTTGCAATTATGGTAAAAAATATTTATTTTCTCATTTGTTTTGAAAAATACCACTGTATTTAATTACTCGTCTATTATTTTCTATATATTATATACATTCTTAATTACATTTACCTTTATTAAATATAATAAATATATTGTTAATTCAAATTCACTAAATTGTTTGATGTCGTACTCCACCTTTTTATGACATCATTTTGACGTCATAGTTTACCTGTAAATATTTTCTTTATAAAAAATAATAATCTTATCTACATTAATTAAAAGTGTATAGTGATGTACAAATAGTATTCCACGATGGTACAAGTATAAAGGCAAAGAAAAGTGTACCTGTGTTGATAGTTTCACACTTTACTTATTTAACATTTGCAAGAAGAAACTTTACTAATTGTAATGTTTGTAGGTATTATAAAATGGGTCTGGATACTCGATGATGAATTTGTAAGATTTGAAAATAATAGAAAATTAGAAAACTGTGATTTTGAGAAATTAGTATAATGCATCGACTATCTTTGTCTGATAGTACATGAAGTTGTCGCATATATGATTGAAACTTTTTATTACTATAAACGTGTTTTTTTCATTCTAAATATAAAATTTAAATATTAAAAGAAACATGCAAAGTTTGGTGAAATAGTATTTGCATATTTCCGAATATTTGTTGGAAGATCATTCGAATGAATTTTTTTAGCCCACTATCAATTTCTATTTAAAATTTTTGAATATTTTGAAATTTTGAATATTTTCTATTTTGAATATTTTCCATTTTGAATATTTTAATTCTTGAATATTTTCTATTTTGAATATTTTCCATTTTGAATATTTTAATTCTTGAATATTTTCCATTTTGAATATTTTCCATTTTGAATATTTTAATTCTTGAATATTTTCCATTTTGAATATTTTTTAATTTCGAATATTTTCCATTTCGAATATTTTCCATTTTGAATATTGTGTTTTTTGAATATTTCCATTTTGAATATTTTCCATTTTGAATATTTTCTTTTTTCAATATTTTCCATTTTGAATATTTTCAATCTTGAATATTTTCCATTTTAAATGTTTTCTATTTTGAATATTTTCCATTTCGAATATTGTGTTTTTTGAATATTTTCAATTTGAATATTTTGTTTTTTAAATATTTTCTTTTTAAAATATTTTCAACTTTGAAACTTTACATATTTTTATTTTATTTTTTCGTTCCTGTATAGAGAAGTGAACCAGTTCCACTGGTGTATGTATACTCAGTGTATTGTTGCAAGTCCACAGATGTTCAGAGCATGTCACACCTGTGCAGGTATACTATAGATAGGTAGGAAGGACTCCAATACTAGGCCCTATTAATGATAGGGTAGTAGTACCTATCTGTCTCTTATAATGTTAATGATTATACAATGTTAACATACAGTAAAACTCCTGAGTTATCAAGTATTTTTTATGTATAAATTATAGAAAACGATATACGTTAAGAATTGTGTAATAGTTATCCCTAAATGATCTAGTGCAACTGAGATATGAAGTGGCTTTGAGTTATGATCGGAATCTGTACTATCATTATGATTCTTTATATGACATACTATCAATATGATTCTTTATATGACATACTATCAATATGATTCTTTATATGACATACTATCAATATGATTATTTATATGACATACTATCAATATGATTCTTTATATGACATACTATCAATATGATTATTTATATGACATACTATCAATATGATTCTTTATATGACATACTATCAATATGATTCTTTACATGACATACTATCAATATGATTCTTTATATGACATACTATCAATATGATTCTTTATATGACATACTATCAATATGATTCTTTATATGACATACTATCAATATGATTATTTATATGACATACTATCAATATGATTATTTATATGACATACTATCAATATGATTCTTTATATGACATACTATCAATATGATTCTTTACATGACATACTATCAATATGATTCTTTATATGACATACTATCATTATGATTCTTTATATGACATACTATCAATATGATTCTTTATATGACATACTATCAATATGATTATTTATATGACATACTATCAATATGATTCTTTATATGACATACTATCAATATGATTATTTATATGACATACGTTCATATTATATTTATTGCTTATTTACCTAGAATACAAATAATTTTTATGATCCTTATTGTAAAATAATAATAGATAAATTTATACATCTGCCTGAAAATAACTCTTCATTTTCCTCTTCCTATTGCTTATAACGTACCTTAAATTATTAATTATTGCAATTATTAATTAATTATCATCAAACAGCATGCCTCATAGAGAGTAGACGTGAGTGTATTGTGCAGCTCCTGTGAAAACTCAAAATCCACATCGTTTTTTCTGTACTTGTGAAAAATGAGTCGTGGTGGTAGATCCAAATCACCGATCAAAGAGTTATCTGATTTTAGTTCAGAAACAGAGTCTGAAAGTGAAACCCCTTCACTAAGAACCAGAGCGGATCAACTAGCCCGTACTGTAGAAAAGCTAAAACACTACAAACCAGACGCAAAGAAGAGAGGCAGGCCTAAAAAAGTCGAAGCGGAAAGTAGCAAGGAAACTAACCAGGAACTAATACCCCTGGTAGAATCCTTGATGGACTTTTCCTTACAAATCTTAAAGAAGATCGAGCAAATCGAGAAGAGGAATTTTGACCTAGAGTCTAAACTAGATAACATTCTTCCAAACGGTATTCACAGACCAATCGAGTCTTCTCCAACTGCTCTAATTGATAAACTATACAGTCAGGCGGTCACGGGAAGTGCTGCGAATTCGGGTCAGGTTCCTGAAATCCGTGACCTCAGTTCACGCCTCGACCAAATAGAACAGGACTCCTTGGCATCTTTTCTCAAGATTGACGGAGACTGCATTACACCTATCATCCAAAAGGGACAAGTGAAGGAAGGAGTTGACCGGAAGAAGGAATTAGTTGATCTAAAAAAAGAAACTACAAACATTATTAGAAGCCAACTGCCGGACTTCAGAGAGGAAGACATAGAAGAAATAAGGGTTGTTGGAAGAGAGAAGAAGCATCTTAAGATTAAACTGAAGTCAAAAGGAGGAAGAATCGATATTCTCAAAAGATTCAAGAAAGAAAAACCAGACGGTATATTCGTAAGCGAGTACCTAACTAGAAACAGGTCCCAACTTCTTTTTAAACTAAAACAATTAAGGAAAAAATATACAAATAGCATAACATCTGTGTATGCATTTGGAGGTAACATATGCATTAAAATACCGGCCAGTTCTAGACATTTTATTATTAACAACAATTCAAGTTTTAACTCATTTTGTACATCCCAAAATATAATTAACCCTGATAACAACCCCAATGTACCAACAACCCAGGGAAGTACTGTTTAATAATTCAGATAATAATTTCCCTAATGTGAATTGCAATACATTTTCTATTAGTCAGTTTACCCATTTTAATCTCCCCATTGAATCTATTAGTATTTTAAATGTCAACATAAGAAGCTATAGAAGAAACTTTCCTAAACTAGAAGCTTTTTTAAGTCTAAGACAAACTCAATTTGATTTTATATGCCTAACGGAGATTTGGCTAGATGCACTAATTGACAACTGTTTTAATTTAGACGGATATTACAAATTTTCAATTTATAGAAATAGGAACGGGGGAGGGGTTTCAATTTATTGTAGAAAGAATTTTAATGTAAATAGAATAGATTCACTCTCTTTTATCATAAATGAACTAGAAATTTTAAGCTTACAGATAGACATTTTAAACGAGAAAATCAATTTGATATGTTTATACAGACCTCCTTCTTATTCCATTGATTTTTTAAATGATAATTTTAGAGATTTTTTAATGCCGTCTATTGCTAATTCTAAAACTATTTTATGTGGTGACTTCAATATTAATCTTTTTAATCCGTATAACCTTAATAGCATAAACCATTTTATAACTGTAATGTCAGGCCATTCTTTTTATCCATTAATAGATAAGCCTACTAGATATTCCCCAAATGATAACTCTAACCATTTCTCTCTTTTAGATCACTTCTGGCTTAATTTTACTCCTCATAACCATATCAATTCTGCAGTTGTTCAATATGACATTTCTGACCACAGGCCGATTTTATTTTATTTTAAAATTCAAACTGAAAGCAAAGATGATTTTATAACTTTTCGTAAAATTGATAGTATCCATAACTTGAATTCATTCACTGAAAAAATTAATCCACAATATTTTCACACCACAAATCAAACTGATTCAAATATCCAAGCCGAAAACTTCACCAATAGAATATACCATGCATTCCATAAATCATTCCCTCTAAAAAAAGTAAAATTAAAAAACAACATGAAACGCCCTAAATGGATGACAGACGATCTTAAACTTTTAATCAATAAAAAACATAATCTTTTAAAACTAGCCAACAGAGGACTTATTTTTAAACGCTCATATACATATTTTAAAAATATTTTAACTTCCGTTATCAGACAAACCAAAAACCTATTTTACCAATTTAAACTTGAATTTGTTAAAAAAGACTCTAGAAAAACATGGAAACAAATTAACTCAATACTAGGAAGAAAATGCACAACTAACAAATTAAAAATTAAAAAGGATGGACAGTTTTTAACAGGAAAAGAAATGTGCAATATTTTTAATGATTATTTTACCTCTATAGCTGAAGAACTCGTTCAACAATTACCTACAATTACCGATAATCATTTTAGAATTTTAACTCCTTATAATTTTAATACCTGTACTTTTAATCCTATAACAGTGCCTGAGGTCAGAAATGTAGTTTTATCCTTCAAAAACAAAAATTGTCATAAAAATGAAATCAAACCTTCTATACTATGTGAAGTTGTAAGTACTATTAGTCCTATTTTAACAGATATTTTAAATAATTCTTTTAATACATGCAGCTATCCAAACTGTTTTAAAATAGCTAGAGTCATTCCAATTTTTAAATCGGGAGACAAACATGACGTATCAAATTTTAGGCCAATTACGACATTACCGATTTTTAATAAGATTTTTGAAAAGATTTTATCTATTAGACTAGGTAACTTCATTTCTTCTAATAATATTTTATCAAACCACCAATACGGATTTAGAGAAGGTATGTCGACAAACTTAGCTATTTTAGAATTTTTATCTTTCGTTTATAAGTCTTTTAAATCAAATTATTACTGTATAGCCCTTTTCCTAGATCTTAAGAAGGCATTTGACACCGTAGATAAAGATCTCTTATTAAAGAAATTAGATCACTACGGTGTCAGAGGTAATTTTAACCTACTTTTTGAAAGTTATCTTAGCAATAGACGGCAGCGTGTACATTTTAATGATATTACTTCTGATTTTAAACCAATTGTTACCGGTCTTTTTCAGGGTTCTGTTTTAAGTCCCTTGCTTTTTAATATTTTTATAAACGATTTAACCATTTTAGCTGAGAATAATAATTTTAATTGCACTCTATTCGCAGATGACGCAGTTTTTTACATTAGGGATTCATCTTTCGAAAATATTTTTAACAGAACGCAATCTTTTATTGACAACCTCACAAAGTGGTTAAATTTTAATAAACTTACTCCAAATGTAAATAAAACCAAATTGATGCTTTTTAACGCTAGGGCTCCTAGTGTTTATCCCCTAATACATTTTAATAATAATCCAGTAGAGTTTGTAGAAAATTTTAAATACTTAGGCCTTTTAATAGACAACAAATTAACTTTTAAATCTCATATTATCCAAACCTCTAAGAAAATTAGTCAAATTAAAGGAATAGTTTATTCAGCCAAGCCTTATTTTAACAGAGACTCTTTACTTTTAATTTACTACTCCTTGGCTTATTCTGTTTTTACTCAATGTATTATTTTTTATGGAAAAACTTTTAACGTTCACTTACATCCATTGAAAATTTTAATTAACGATATCTTAAGAATAATATTAAATGTTAAGAGAAATGCGAACAATGTGCCTTTAATGTCCACCAATGAAATGTATTTTAAACTAGGTATTTTAAAATTTGAAGATGTATGTAATTATTTTTTATTGTCATTTTTAAGGAAAGCTTTATATGAAGATCCCATAATTCTAGAAAAGTATTTTAATGATTTTATTCCTGCACATGACCATCAAACCAGAGGATATAGAATAATTTTACCGAGAATTAGATTAGAGCTAGAAAGAAATTTCACTATTTTTAGATCTATCGAAGCTTTTAACAATTTACCTGAATTTTTATGTAACCCTATGTCCAACTACAGTTTAAAAAAAAAATATAGAAAATATTGTCTTAACCGTTATAACCCTAGTCCTGTTTAATATGTTTTTACTTTGTATTTGTTACTTTTAATATTGACTTATGCAGACCGGTAACTTAGGTAGGTTTTATATTTTTAGGTAGATTGTATATTTTTAGAAATGTATGATATTTTTAGTTAGATTTTATATTTTCAGATTCTACAAGTCATACTAGACTTTTAAAGAATCAAACTGTTTGTATTTTAAAATTGTATTACTTTTATTTTGTATTTTAACGTGAACAGAATTTCAATAAACAATAAACAAAAAACAATATTAATTGACTAAACTCACGGAGTAGCTTTTCTGCATCCATTTATTTGTATCTTACCTTACTAACAGGGTTCTATAGTTTTTATTTTTATTGTCTATAAATCAATATCGAAACTCAAAATCGATTGATATGTAAAACACCTGGGAACATATTATCCTGTTTTTATATATTTTAAAGTTATATTTTAAAGTTATATTTTAAAGTTATATTTTAAAGTTATATTTTAAAGTTATATTTTAAAGTTATATTTTAAAGTTATATTTTGAAGTTATATTTTAAAGTTATATTTTAAAGTTATATTTTAAAGTTATATTTTAAAGTTATATTTTAAAGTTATATTTTAAAGTTATATTTTGAAGTTATATTTTAAAGTTATATTTTAAAGTTATATTTTAAAGTTATATTTTAAAGTTATATTTTAAAGTTATATTTTAAAGTTATATTTTAAAGTTATATTTTGAAGTTATATTTTAAAGTTATATTTTAAAGTTATATTTTAAAGTTATATTTTAAAGTTATATTTTGAAGTTATATTTTAAAGTTATATTTTAAGGTTATATTTTAAAGTTATATTTTAAAGTTATATTTTAAAGTTATATTTTAAAGTTATATTTTAAAGTTTTATTTTAAAGTTTTATTTTAAAGTTTTATTTTAAAGTTTTATTTTAAAGTTATATTTTAAAGTTATATTTTAAAGTTATATTTTAAAGTTATATTTTAAAGTTATATTTTAAAGTTATATTTTAAAGTTATATTTTAAAGTTATATTTTAAAGTTATATTTTAAAGTTATATTTTAAAGTTATTTCAGAGGTTTTAAAAGTCAAAAGATGTAATTATTTCAATAATTAATTAATAGTATAATAGTGAATTATTATTTAATAGTAATTTATTAATTTGTATATAAATTATAACATTGGGTTTAAAATCCGAGTTATCGGACAGTTCCACATTTTCGATCGTATAAGAAAACTTGAATAATATAACATTTTAACTCTTCATTCTAATTCATTGAAGCAAATTTAAAATAAAAAGATAAAATGATAAATTCTATAGTTTTTGTTTTTACGATCGAAGATGTGGAACCGATCAATAATTCGGAATGCACCCAATTCTTTACTCCATAAATAAACATTTGAGACGAAAATTATATGCTGTACTGTAGGTAGGTACATAATTTACTGTAGGTACATTGTGTACTCTTGGTACATTGTGTTCCTTAGGTACATAATGTACCAACAATACACAATGTACCTACAGTACACAACATTAGGTTCCTTAGGTACATTATGTACCTACAGTACACAACATTATGTTCCTTAGGTACATTATGTACCTACAGTACACAACATTATGTTCCTTAGGTACATTATGTACCTACAGTACACAACATTAGGTTCCTTAGGTACATTATGTACCTAAGGTACACAACATTAGGTTCCTTAGTACATTATGTACCTACAGTACACAACATTAGGTTCCTTAGGTACATTATGTACCTACAGTACACAACATTAGGTTCCTTAGGTACATTATGTACCTACAGTACACAAAATTATGTACCTTAGTACATTAGGTTCCTTAGGTACATTATGTACCTACAGTACACAACATTATGTACCTTAGGTACATTAGGTTCCTTAGGTACATGAGTGCATTCACTGGATGCACTCAGTCATTATTTGTGAGAAAATCTAACCCAGTGCACACATAACGGTGCACATGTGCGTGTGTGTGTGCGTGTGAGGTTGTCATGTGTGACTACATGTAGTCACAGTCACGGAGTAGCTTGTGTGTACTTCATGTGTGTACTTCATGTGTGTACTTTATGTGTGTACTTCATGTGTGTACTTCATGTGTGTATTTTCATGTGTGTACTTCTGTGTATATTTCCATTTGTGTACTTCATGTGTATATACATATATTTTTATGCGTATAATTAAAGACATAAAAAAAATATGATATTTTTTCCTAATTTTTTTCTGAAAAAAATTAATTTAGAATTCAAATATTCAACATTTTAGAAATTAGAATATAATATTAATAAATGGGTCATTTCCTCGATATCATAAAATGATCTATCACAGAATATTCAAGGAATATTTTACCGCTAGTGAATGCTTGATTGGTTGCGTGAAAGAATAGAATACAAATCTATATATTCTATAGCTAAGTGATCATTCATTCGAGTGATGGCTAGATTGAAGGTGATTGTCTTATAAAACATGAAAAGAATATAATGATTATTTTACACATGTAATATTTCGTATTTTTTATCACACTGATAAATTTTCCATATTTAAATTTCAATTTTTTTTCAGTTTTTTAACCTAATTATAAACTGGTTATTCTCTTATTTGTTAATAATCAAGAAAAAAGTTTTATCCAATGATTATAAAGAATAATTAATAATAAATATTGGTTTAAAATATCATATATTTTTAAAATTAAACAATATCTTCTGTGATTCAATTTTGTTACAATTCAAAAATATTAAAATATGAATAATATAGATATATTATTTACCTGAGATACAGTGGAACTCCTCTATAGTGAACTCCTCTATAATGAACTCCTCTATAATGAACTCCTCTATAGTGAACTCCTCTATAGTGAATATAGAGTCCTGATTAAGGAATTAGCCTCTACAGTGAACAAATTTCTTTCAGTCTGCCATAGATTGGCCATCAGTTTTCTATAACTAATGGCCAATTTAAGGCAGACTATAGAAAGTTTGTTAACTATAGAGGCTACTTTCTTACTCATGACTCTACATTCAGAGGAGTACTATACTGTATTACAAATTTTACCGATGTTTTCAAATTTGTGTTTCAAACATAACCATTTGATGTGTTGTTGTACAACGTGTTTGTGTCCAAAACAAGTTTGTCCTTCATACTTAATTCTGTGCAGGTAATAAGCTAAATAAAGATTCACCTGAGCATACCAATTAGTGTATATCAAATTATATATAATTACATATAGGAAAATATATGGATTGCTATATGGTAAAGTAACATTTACCAAATGCGAGTTAAATGCCTTATAAAAAGTTAATTATGTTATAATTAAAATAACGCATCAAACTGTGTGCTTTAAAATCAATCAATCATGAAGTGTGCAGTACAACAAACTAGCGGATACAACAAACTACATTTTATGATTAAATCGAATGAGGGATTGCATCATACTAATTAGTTTTAGTAAAATAATAAAATGTAATATAATAGAAATCTGTCAATTTTAGAAAAAGTTCTGTAGGTGTTTGTATAATTATTTAAAAACTTATTTAAATAATTATTTAAAAATAACACATAAAGAATCCTCGTAAAATTAATGGGCAAATACTGTTTATTTTCCAACATCAAATTTATATATGTACATGTATTGAGGAATATATTTATTCATAAAGAAACAAGTTTTGTTAATAACTTACATTTATTATTTATTTTGTTACTCATATAGTAGTATTTAATTTAATTACCATATAATATTTAAATTATATATAGTTTTAACGTTATTTTCACTATGTTTGTACAGTAAGATTTCTTTGTTAATTCTTTTTATTTTCTTTAATTTAGTAATTACAATTTATAATTCCTTTGGTATTTCTAAAGGCGTATTCTTTAAGATTATATGAAAATTCATATTTAATTAAATAATATTGTGTTTTTTCTTGCGTTTCAATTTATTAATTATAATAATAATAATGAAATAATTTTATTATTATTATTGATATCTTTTATTATTTATACTCGAGCAATTTGTAGTAATTACTTATGAAATTTTTGATGGTTTATAAATAGTTATTTTAATTTATAATATTATTGTTCAGCTTCATTACCTACTTAAAATAATATAATATAATATTTAATTATAATTATAAAATAAAATAATTAATCTCGAACTAAAAAGTTATTGTTTTTAAAATTATATTTTTTTTATGTTATTTTTAAATAACATTATAATTTTCATCCCGTAATTGTCACTTTATTTGATGTACATTTAAATATGATCTTGAAGTAACATATATTCTTGTTTCTTTATTTTGTTCGATATATTCAGCTCAATATTATATATATATATACATATCTTTTTATCAATTAATTTGAATATACTATATCCATTATATTTCACTAAATGTATCTAGGTACCGTATATGCCTTTACTATGTATCTAGGTACCGTATATACCTTTACTATGTATCTAGTTACCGTATATGCCTTTACTATGTATCTAGGTACCGTATATGCCTTTACTATGTATCTAGTTACCGTATATGCCTTTACTATGTATCTAGGTACCGTATATACCTTTACTATGTATCTAGGTACCGTATATACCTTTTCCACTTTCACCTCTGTTAGTTATCATAGAAGTGTGAGAATAACCTTCATAAGGTCAAAGTTCGTGACGTCATAAAGGTGAATCTTCACCTCTTGTTATTTGTGACGTCATGAGGTGAATCTTCACCTCTTGTTATTTGTGACGTCATGAGGTGAATCTTCACCTTTTTTTCTTTTTATTTCACTGTACAGTATAACTCCTCTATAATAAAATCCTGTATAGTGAACAATTATTTTTAGTCTGCCATGAATGACCATCAGTTTTAGAAAATTAAATGACATTTTATGGCAGACTAAAGAAAATTTGTTCACTATAGAGGCCACTTCCTTACTCAGGATTTTACATTCGTTATACAGGATTTCATTATAGTGGAGTTAAACTGTACTTTAGTAAGTTAGTATAAAATATAGAATTTATGATAGTATGGGTATACATTTGATAGTAATTATTATGCAATTAAAAATAAACATTAGCTACAGTATTCAATTAATATTTGATTTATAATGGAGTAGATAGGGATTTAATTAAACCCGGTAATATACATGGTAACATACGGAATAAATTATAAAAATTCATAGATCGACTGGAAAAAATATTTGTAATATGCAAAAATGGTCTAGAAAAACAACGGCATTACCCGTTTTTGAAAATTCGAAGTATTTTTCGAAATATGACAAAAAATGAAAAAATAAGAAATTTGTCCACAGTGGTGATCATTTTCTCTTACGAAAATAAACCCTATTTTACAAGATTGAAAAAATAATAATTGGGAGAATATTTGCATATATTGTTAATTGATATTGAGTAGAATATTATTCTGTTTCTAAAATATATACAGAAATATAATTAAAAGATTAAAGAGATTAGATTAAAAGCAGGACTTTTATTCAATGATCATTAACGTTAAAAGTAGTAATGAACATTTGAAAATAGAATATTTTATCCCAACAATAATCAGTTTTGCCGTAATTTTTTACCTTTGCAAAATTGCAGAAGGTTATATTTTGATTGGCTATATTTTTTCATTTGTATACATAATAATGTTATTCGCATAACTCAAAAAGTATTCAACCAAATTGCCTGAAAGTTGGTTAGACGATTAGCCAATATCCTGGAACCATTTGGTTATATTTTAGGAGTGATCAGGTCAAAGGTCAAGGTCATTTATAACTCAAAAAGTATTCAACCAAATTGCATGAAATTATGTGGTTCGATTTGTCATTATCCAGGATCTATTATATTTGTTTCAAATTCTTAATTTATAATTATATTTATATAACTATCTCACGTAATAAAGTATGCAGGTACACGACAAACTGTAACATAATTAGATGATATAACGTAGCGGAAAATAGTTTTATCGTTACCGTATTATTATGAAATGTGATGTGTATGACCATATATTATATATAGGTCCAATTATACGAATATCACACTGGTCGGAATTTGATTTTCTTCCTTAATTGGGTGATTAGAATCGAAAGAATGGCCACGAATTGAACTAAATGATCTAAAGGAATTATTAGTTCTAAAATATATTACTTTATCCTTAGAAATTCTTACATTTAACTGCAAAAATAATTAACCATTTAATAATAACCAATAATCAATAAATAATAACCAATAATTAATAAATAATGACCAATAATTAATAAATAATAACCAATAATTAATAAATAATAACCAATAATCAATAAATAATAACCAATAATCAATAAATAATAACCAATAATTAATAAATAATGACCAATAATTAATAAATAATAACCAATAATTAATAAATAATAACCAATAATCAATAAATAATAACCAATAATCAATAAATAATAACCAATAATTAATAAATAATAACCAATAATTAATAAATAATAACCAATAATTAATAAATAATAACCAATAATTAATAAATAATAACCAATAATTAATAAATAATAACCAATAATTAATAAATAATAACCAATAATTAATAAATAATGACCAATAATTAATAAATAATAACCAATAATTAATAAATAATAACCAATAATCAATAAATAATAACCAATAATCAATAAATAATAACGAATAATTAATAAATAATAACCAATAATTAATAAATAATAACCAATAATCAATAAATAATAACCAATAATCAATAAATAATAACCAATAATCAATAAATAATAACTAATAATCAATAAATAATAACCAATAATCAATAAATAATAACCAATAATCAATAAATAATAACCAATAATTAATAAATAATAACCAATAATCAATTAATAATAACCAATAATCAATAAATAATAACCAATAATCAATAAATAATAACGAATAATTAATAAATAATAACCAATAATCAATAAATAATAACCAATAATTAATAATAAATAATAACCAATAATTAATAAATAAATAATAACCAATAATTAATCAATAAATAATAACCAATAATTAATAATAAATAATAACCGATAATAAATAAATAAATAATAACCAATAATAAATAAATAAATAGTAACCAATAATTCATAAATAAATAATAACCAATAATTAATAAATAAATAATAACCAATAATTAATAAATAAATAATAACCAATAATTAATAAATAAATAATAACCAATAATTAAATAATAAATAATAACCTATTATCATCAATAATCAAATAACTATTTAACTTTATTATTATTGCCATCCAAAATACTAATAAATTCTCTATTTTTTGTTTTAAATTTGCCAAAATTAGGATATTGATAATGAAAAGGGTTGTGACAATATGCTTTTAAAATCAAAAATACTGAAAATATTATAGACGGAGAGAATTAAAGAGTATTGAGTGGTTCTACACCAGCGGTATATAGTATTCGATACCATTTCATTTCGTTTATTCTTAAGATCTATAATTTTAAAAGCATATTGTCACAACCCTAATAATGAATATTTAATTATTTGAAGGATCTATAAAACTAAAAGAGAACTTATTATAGTACGAGTATCTTTATGACTCCAAAGATAACCATTCATTGATAAGAATAGAGGGGGCGGGGGCGGGTGGGGACTAGGGGGCTTTTGGGGGTTCATGATGTTGAAAAGGGGGGTTCTGAGCCCCCCACATGTGTCATTACACTTGTACCTGAACATCTGTATTCTTTGCACCTGTACTCACACTCTCCCTTGCTTAGTTCAATTATAGTCAGTCCTAGGAGTGTTATTTCGTTCTAGTGTATGTTTTTGAATGTATATTACTAGTGTACTTTCCTTTTAAAAATAACGGCGTTTCAATAGTAGAAGAAAAAAAAATCCGGAAAAAATATATAGATATATACAATATCTTGTTTTAATGGAAATATATTGTCTTTTAAAAAAAAAAAAAAATATATATATATATTTCTTGAACGTGATCCATATATAAATATTTTAAATAAATAAACTTTGTCAAACCAATATGTGTCAAACCAACACACTTTATTATATTTTATTATATTATATATTCATACTTATATTATATATATAATTTTATACCATTGAATATATATATTTATTCAATTTACTTATTTTAGCTGTATATAATTCATATTATTTTTCATTGAGAATAGGTATAGCAGTGACAATATCACATGGTGGTACTAGATGACGGGCATTCGTAGAGCGCATACCTTCGCCACCGCTTAAAAATAACCCTGACCATCCAATAATCCTTGAGTTTTAAATGACCTTGACCTTTGACCCGATCACTCCCAAAATCTGAACACTTGCATAATGACCAATCGTCCCACCGAATTCGAGGCAATTTGGTTGGATACTTTTTGAGTTATGACAAGAGTACTAATATATAAATGCTGACCAAAGCATAACATTCGGAAATTTGACTATATTTTTTTCTATTGGGTATGTTTTAGGTAGCAGTGACATAATTATCAAAGGTTTATTTAAACTCAATTTTGAAGTTTTTTAGTTTCAAGATTTCGAAAAGGGAGGGAGATTCCTATTCGAAAAAACCCTTGCAACGTTGAGTTTGATATATAAATAGGCATCCCATTGAGAATGAATCTTTTTAATATAGTCCCATTAAAACAGTATACACGAGTCTCCCATTTATATTAGTGTGCAGTCATTATTTTTAGCGCTTAATGCTAAAAAAGTATAGCCAGTGAGTGCTGTGTGGATGGGTTCTAGGTAAATTGCTCGAAAACAATTGCTCGAAAGACAATTGCTCGAAAAAACAATTGCTCGAACGAACAATTGCTCGAATGAACAATTGCTCGAATTATCAAATTGCTCGAATGAACAAAATTGCTCGAATTATAAAATTGCACAGTTTTCGATTTTATAAAAGTCAGTTATTCATGAAGTGGAGCTGCACCTAACAATCCTTGTTTCTTTTTAGTAACTGATCATTAATCATTCTATAAATGATTTTAATTATTACTCATTCTGCATAACCTTTTTTAGGACGTTTGTGTCATCTCGTATGTAACATGTGAATTGGAATCATGTGGTGAATCAGTTCTATTCATGTGTTTTTTATCATAAAACCCGAAAAAATTTGTAGATTTATTAAAACTCTGACATAACTTTGAATTATTCCACCTATTGAGGTGCCACATACAGATAAGCTAGTAATAAATATGTTTTCGGGTTTTATGATATAAAAAAACATGAATAGTGCTGATT